>JANHFQ010001426.1:225964-237703 GCA_032468035.1 Aparallactus werneri
GGTGCTCTTTCCCCATTTTTTTTAGATTCCTTTCCCTGGAACAGAAAAACAACAACAGGATGAAATATCTCAAATAGGCATTGTGCAGGGGAGCAGTGAAGTTCCCCATAAGAGTAACTGGAAAGGACAGGGAAATGATGGAAAGGTCTTGTTTGCTCAAAGGAGAGAGAGGTTCAGGAGCAAGGAATTTCTACCTACAGAAAAATGCCCACCTCTAAACTCCAGAGGAAATTCTGCAAAATGTTGAGAAGAAGCTGAATAAATAGGTGCCGGTAATTTGATTAGCTTTCCAACCCAATGGCACTAAATCGGAATTGCCATTCAGATCACACAACCTCTTTAGGTGAAAGTATGCACGTAAGCACAATATTTTGCACATAAAGTGAGACATTCCAGCACACAATTAACAAATGGCTGCCCTTATAGTGAAGATAGTTGATAAAATATCCACGCACAGTATTCCCAGCTGATTCACTGCATTTCAGCTAAGGAACAGTTCCCCAATCTGATGCAGTATCCTCTAAATAGAATAGGACTGTATCTCCCAGAATTCAGAGACTTTAACCATATTAGATTCAAAATTGTTTTGCTTTGTACTTAATAAGAGCATATTTTTAATATTAGAACTGAATTCAATTCTAATATGCAAAATGTGCTCTTATTAAGTACAAAGCAAAACAATTCTGAATCAAATACGGTACATCTAAAATAAATAATAATTCAAAATTTAGAATTGAATTGAGAATTGAAAAGTTGGCAATGAAATGAAACTTAAATACTTTGGCCATCTCATGAGAAGGAAGGACTCACTGGGGAAGAGCCTAATTCTGAGAATGATTGAGGGCAAAAGAAGAAGGGGACAACAGAGAATGGGGTGGCTGGATGGAGTTACTGAAGCAGTCGGTGCAAGCTTAAAAGGACTCCGGGAGATGGTAGAGGACAGGAAGGCATGGAGGAATGTTGACCATGAGATCGCAATGGGTCGGACACGACTTCGCAGCTAACAACAAGATGGCAATAGAAAACAAATATCATCTCTGCAAAGAAGCTAAAGAAATAGTAGACCATCTAGTTAGCTGCTGCAAAAAAAATCTCAGACTGATTTACCAACAATGGCATGACAAATAGCAAAATGGTACACTGCATGAAGTAACACTTGCCTCCAGGCAAGGGCTGGTGGGAACACAAAATGAAGTAATAGAAAATGAAAAAAAAAATAAAGTTAAAGTGCTTTGGGACTTTGCTATTATTTATTGTTGAAACAAAATATGTGGGAATAAGTTTTAATTTTTTAAAATATAGCCATTGTGCAAACTTTTGATGAGGACACCAGTATCTGGTATCTATTGCACATTGCTGAATTCACATATTCCACTAAATCTTAAAGTGGCTTTTTAATATTTGCTTAGTATGTTGTATGACACCAGCTGTTGTAGATTATAAACCACAATTGTCTTACTTCTTGTCTGGCATATCTTAAAGAATTAGGGCACAGGAAACCACAAAATACTGTACATAAAATATATTCAGCATATATTTTTTTCCTTATAGAATTTCCTTCCCATTTGTTGCAGTGGGAGTGACATCGTAACATAGAATCCGATATACCGGTAGTGCACATTGTTCCCAGTTCCTGAATGACTTTGGGAAAGTGATAGAAGTAAGGTTCCTATGGATCCAAGTCTTCTATTACATCTCAGAAAAGCATATATTCTGTTTCTATTAATGGAGCTTTTGGATTGGGAGGCTAAGGTCAGGGGTGGGTTTCTACCGGTTCTGCCGAACTGTTTGTTAAGATTTTGCGCAGTTCGGAGAACCAGTAAATTGCGCTGGCTGGTTTTGGGGGGGAAATTTTTCTTTTTGCTGCTGGACCCTCCCACCCGCCTGCACTCTATAGCTACGGTACCTTTATTCACTCTGTTTGCAGCACAGCTGAGCTGTTTTTCCATCTAGGGGCTTCTGCAGGAAGTTTGTTTTCTAAATTTTTTAATTTTTAATTTTTTAAAATTTTTAATTAAAAAAAAAACTGACCACCTAACCACACCCACTAAGCCATGTCCACGGAACCAGTTGGTAAAAAATTTGAAACCCTCCCCTGGGTAAGGTTGCTGTTTGCTACTAGAGTTAGGTTTCTGTCTGCAAGGTACATTACTTCCTCACTCTGTTCCCACAATATTTGCAGTTTGTTGTGATAACAACATGCCCTGACAACCTTTTTCCTCCATTACACGAATTCTCATGTATCATCAAAGAGCTGAAAGATAGAAAACCTCTCTCCCTTCTGATCTCTAGCTAACCTCAACCAGAGCTCTCTTCCTACATTTGTGAAAGCTGCTATCTGATATTATAAGTAATATTTTGTATCGGGAGGGGAAAGAATATTAGTACCATCCCATATTAAGTATTTGAGAGATAGCAGCCCTGTTAGTTCTCACTTCAGTGTTTACAAAATTAGATAGGTCAGTCTCTATCACTTCCCTCCTGCTCTATGAAGTAAGAATAGCATAGCAGCTGCTCAGCTTCAGTTTTCTTTTCTCCAGGACTTTGCCAGTTGCATAATCATAGGAGAAGCTACCTCTCTCCTCTTTCAGACTATTTTTGGCCTACTGTTTTCCCCTGGGTTTATTTCCCAGTACTGGAAGCAAAATAGAGATTAGCTGTGGGTACAATCAGTTTTACACTGGAATTAGTGCCAGCTCAAAGAAGAGCAGACCACAACTTTATCACCTAAAATTTCTTAAATCACCTGTGTTCATCACCTTCAATTCATTAATAAAACAATTCTTAATGTCTTGCATAAATTTTTAAAAGTCTATGTTAAAAACCTTTCTATTGCTTTTGCAGGATTCTTGATTCTTCCAGACTGTCTTGTGAAAACATCATTTTAACCCTAACCCTAACCCTAACCCTAACCCTTCATGAAACATTCAGTTGCTTGGGCTTAGATTGAATATTCATCTATGCTCAAATCAAATTCTGTAAAAAACAAACTGCAATTCAGAACCAGATTCTAGAGACAAAGGATCTGGCATGTTTTAGAAACATATTATTTAATGAATTGTATATTTGATTCACTCTAGTTCTCATTTTATGACTACCAATATACATTGAAAACAATATACACTTACGTATGTAATTGTTTTCATTAGTTTTCTACAAATGTCAGCTTTTTACCTCAGCTCTTATTTTTCAGCTGGCTGTTCAGGCTGGCTGCGCAAATTTCCAAGCCAAACATTTAGTAATCATCATGTGAAATCGCAAACCTGTGAAGTTTATGCTCAGTACAAGTGCTCATCCTGGGTTCTAAGTTATTACATGTCATTTATTTTATTTTCCAGGAATGTCCCTTATCATTTATTACATCAGGCCTGTGTAATTAAACAGCTCAAGATAGTTAACCTTGCTTAAGACTACACGGGGTTGTTGAAGGCATCAAGAGGCCCAGAAGTAGCAGCTCCAAAAAATAAATAATTTTTTTACACCAGTTAATTAACAGCTCCCCCCTGAAGCCCACTAGGTGGGTTGAATTGAGTCCCTCCCCATCTTCATCAGTTGTAGTGCCAAGCAGCTCAGGAGAAAAACTGGTGGGAAATTATACTACGCTATTGAACTCTACCCATGGCTGTTATGACCCCGTAAAATAGCTAATCCTCTTCCAAATTAAGGGAACGTGGAGCTAGGGTTGAAATCGGGGCCCTCGAGCTGCTAACACTTCCCAATCGAGCCGGGTGTCCACGGGGCCCGTTTCTAGATTATCTGCGCCTCTAAGTAGCTCTGCGGGCAACTTGATCGTTTGTGCCTCGCCTTTTGTGTTTCGCGGGCACAAGGTGTTTGCGCATATAGCTTTTCTCGGAAGTAAATCAAGTGACTCGGACTTAAGGTGTGCAAAGGGCGGCTATCTCGAAAATCATTCTCTATAACGGGATCGCGCGCAGTTTCTCCCTCTTACACACACACAAACACACTCCCCGGAGGAAGAGTGTACAGTCCAGACGCCCTTTGCTCCTTAACTGCAGTCGCCGCAACAGGCGCTGTCCGGACGTTGCCAGCGGGCCACCCTTTGGCTGCAAGCCGCCTGTCGTCTTTGCTCCTGCCGGCACCGCACGCCGCTCTTCCCGGAGCCGGCTATTCTTTTCCTCCCCGCGGGCGGAGCGCTTCTCGGCGTCAGGTAGGATCCTCCGAGCGCCTTCAGGCCTCCGTCGGGGAGCGCAAAATGGCGCCTCCGCCGGCCGGAGAACTGGCTTGGGCGCTGTTTTCTGTGAAGGGAGGGGCCGGCCGGGGAAGTAGGCCGGCTTGGGGGCAGCGGGCAGGGCCCAGAGATGCGGCAGCGACTCTCCCGGCTTATTGCTCTGCGGGCCTCCCTGCGGCCGCTTCCTTCAGCGCGCCGGCTTTTCCTGAGACAGCAGCAGCACCTCTTCCTTTGCGGGTACAGACGCGGGGAGGCCTGGAGTTGGGCCTGGGGGGAGCGGGGGACAGCGGCGAGCGTCTCCCCGCCATGACTAGGGGATTGAGGGGTAACCATTGCCTCCTCCCGGGCTCTCCGGGCTCTCCTCTCGCCCGTTCCCGGGTTGCGTAACCGACCTTCCAAGTGCGAGTGTGATACTTGCAGCCCCTGCCTGGAAAAGGGGGGAATCGGCGTGAATGCGAATTCTCTGGCAAGGGAGAGGGGAAGAAATTCCCCCTCCCCCAACCCTGGGCCTCGAAATGCTTAAAATGGGAATTGGGGGAATGGCCGTCGGCCTTCTCCCCCTCGCCGTCCCTCGAAAAGCGATTCTCTGCGGACAAAATGGGTGGGATGCCATGCAGGCAAGGTCGGTGAGCGGCTGCGAGCCGTGGCGGGTGTTTATATTAGGGCAGAAGAAATAGTAAAGGCGATATAAAGTGTGGGGGGGGGGAGGAAACCCGCTTCCTCCCCTCGGTGTGTTGAAGTCTCTTCTATCTGCTTTTCTGTTGTGTGTCTTGCCGCCCGGAGTCACATTTTGTGGGAGGAAGCTAACGTCATGCCTAACTGGTTTAACTGAGGAGAACTTGGCCAGCAAAGCATCAGATTTCATGGCTTCTTTTAAGTATTTCCTTCCTTTCCTTTTCGGTATTTTTTTTTTAGAAAGGTATGATTTTAGATCTCTTTGCCTCAGAAATCGAGGCTGAGGTAAAAGACCGAAAAGTGTCCGCTTTTTTTTTGGTTGAGCATTTGTTTTTCTGTTTTTCATGCCAGTATAATCGAAGCCAGTGTCCAGGTGAAACTGGTTTTCCAGATGAGAGTGTTTTTATTCTTTTTCTAATTTGTTACACTTCTTAAGAGTCTGTGCAGTAGTTTTATATGGGTTAGTTAGTAAGCTGCAGAATGGATAGAAAATATTTCTTCATGGGGTACTTTAATTGATATTGACTCACTTTGTTGAAGAGTGAACAGTGTACTTGTATATCTCTCATATAAGATTAAATGCATAATTTGGATGATTTTATTAAAAATGAGTAAATGGTTAAAACTGTTAATTTAACTTTACATGTGTTAGGAATATACAGGACATTGTTAATTACCTTTATTAACAGCAGTTCTTCCTTTTGAAGAGTATTATTTCTTTGTTTATACCTGTTCTCAGTTCAGTCAACTCCAGTGATTGACAGGTTAAAATGTAAATATGTCTGAAACAAATTTTAAGAAGTAAATCTTGTTAAATTCAGTGGGCTTGCAATCATAAATTTCCACTGGAGTCCACTTTGAGCACCCTTTGAGTAGAATGGTTGTGGAGTGGTTAAGTGGGATATTGTTATCCAGAAGCTCTGGTTTCCTTTCATTATTTTTCAGTTTGAAAACAGAAGCCATCCCAAATCATTATGGAATTGCGTGGTCTGCAAATTCAGTGAATAAAAAGTTTTCATAGATGCTGACAGTTGAATTATTGTATGTTTAAATTCCACTTTTGGCCCATTTGATTTCTTATTTGAATACATCTATGGCTGTTCATTGGTTAAGTGTAATAAAAGAAGTAAACTTTAGGAAGTTTATTTGTTTTTAATAGAGTGCAGATGAGGAAGAATAGAAATGGTATCAAACAAAAGGGCCTGGCCTCAGATTGAAGATACAGGTACTAAACTACATGGTATTCTAATACTCATAAATCAGTTTGTTGAATTTTGTGAATTACAAGTAACTATTACTTTGGACTGCAGGAAATTTCATTTTGTCATGTACCAAAAATACAAAGGTTAAAATGTTATTTGTAGTGAGTGAAAAACAAGTGCAGATGTGATAATCTGTTAGTGAAATATTTGAATGTGCAATTACCGAGGAGTTGCCAGAAATAATTAGCTTGATCCCACCCACAGTTAAGTATGGATTAATGGCATTGGGTTTAATTACTCTTAACACTCATGTTGAAAGAGGTAGCAGGCTTGTGATATTTCAATACTTTTATTGTGCATAACTTATTTCAACTTAGTCCATCAAGTCTTATGCCATTATAAATATTGACAAGGAGGTATAGGAAAGCTATAGTCTAGAAATTTGAGTTAAAATCCTCAAGAGTTCTGGACAGCATTGTTGATATTGAGAAATGCCGAGAGTTGTCTTTTATATCTGGTAGGTCATAAGTTAATCACTCCTGCAAAAGGTCACTAGGTTGTCCTTTGTTTTTTGACATGTGCAGAAGCACTCGGATGCTTCAAATGTTTTTTCTTGGTCAGCCAGTCAGAATCCTGATAGGTGTTGGAATATTGTGAGCCAAGCTAATGACAAGCATTTGCTCAATTTAATACTTTGATAATATGAAAATTCAGGTGTTGAATTTGGAGATGAAAACTTTAGTACTATTTGAAAATGTTTTAGCAATACTATATGAAGTGATTGAAATTAGGGAGCTGGTTTTATTCAGCATAGGTGAACAAATGAACTGAACATGTGGACACCTATGTGGACACCTTGGGCTGTCTGAAGGGGTGTCATTCAAGAAATGTTTGAAGCTGTTCATTGTTGTGTTAGACACTGTCAAAATATGAGTAGGTTTGCAAAGAGGTTGGTAGGATTTTTGCTAATGATTTTAGGACAGAATTGGAAAATCTGATACAATATATTTATATTACACAAAAATTATTATAGGCCACTGACCACTTTCTATTTGGGACAGGTGTGTCTAGCAGTGACCCACAGGCTGCATGTGGCCCTCAACAGCTAATAATGCGGCCCACAAGTTTGTAAAGTTAATTTTATTCTGTGATTGATATGTATTAACTGTAGTATATATTTTGTATGCAGGCCAAGACAATTTCTCTTCACTTAGCATAGTTCAGGCAAGCCAAAAGGTTGAACACCCCTGATTTAGGGCCTGCTTTTTGATTAGATGGCCATAATGAAGGCCTAAACATAGTCTTCTCTCACTTTCCCAGTTGTAGACTTTGTTCCTAAATTATTGACACATAAAAAGCAGACTCTGCACTTGCAGGGAAAAGCACTAGGAAGAAAAAAATGCTGTAATATATAAGTGGTTGAAATCCGACAGAAAAGGCAATTGTAAACAGTATCCCCTTTAGAGAGAACATCTATTCATCCTCTGACATTGAAATGTTAAATTAATTGGGCTCTAATGCAATTAATGAAACAGAAAAATTATAAATTAAGGAGAAGTGATTGGAATCTAATATCAAAGTACAGAAAATGTTGTAAGGAAAGTATGAATAAGAAATGTATTTCAAGAGTAAAATCTGGGTCCGTGATATTTTCTATTCTTGGAGAGGAAGGAGAGTGATTATAACAGAAAGTATAGAACAACACAAGGTCATGAAACAACAGAGTAGAAAAAATATGCAGAATTCGTTTCAATTCCTTAATAGCAGCATCCCTTTAAGTTATGGTATGTGATAGGAGAGATTAAGTTTAAAATGATACAGTGGGTAGTATTCAAAACTGTTGGTTAATTGTTTCGATAGGGAAGTATTGTTTTTTTTCCTGGAATTTTTTCTTGCAAACTTCAAATGGATCTGTCCCATTTTTTAACTGGAACTTTGTTTTGCCAACTTCTTCTGCCATATCACACTTGGACCTGTTCTGTTTGGGAGAGCATCCTGCTGATGAACAAGCCCCTTTGCATAACTTCAACATTATGTAGAGGAAGTGGGAGACAATACCAGTGATACAGGATAGTAGCTTGATAGGATTGCTATTACCTGTTTTGCTGATATTATGGGATTCATTTGTTAAATATACAACACATTCAGGCAAAATTAGATTATTTTAATGCATATTGTCAGGATCATGTTAATCAGGTTATTTATGATGGGTGAAATTTACTTGAAGAATGTATATAAGAATGGAATACCTTTTCACCCTCCAGCTATTCTGAACTAATAGCCAGCAGTAACTGTCAAGATGACTACTGGTAGTGATGAGTGACATTGGGAGTTGGTGTACTTCCAACAGTTGATGGCTTATAGCTCCCTATCTCCACCCTTGGGAGACTTCAGTTCAGTTAGAGTATGTTCTGTGATCAGAGCTTAAACCATTAATCATAATGCCTGTGTTCATATAAGATAAACTACACTATGGTTTTATGTGATTCCTGACTCACATCACACCCTAAGAATATTGTAACTTTTGAATAAACTGTTGGGGTTTATTAACCATATATGCTCACTCATAAAACAGTCAAAGATGCAGCTGAATTATTTTGGAATTTCTGTTTGCCTTGATACATATAGCAGTTTTGAAGTTTTCATTGTGGGAGTGAACCCTGCTACACCCAGTAAATTATTGTGCTTTATATTCCCCATAAAGCAATTGTCAGAGAATTGTGGATTTTATGAATGACTATCTCTGCATTGTTGCATTATAGATGAAATCAATGGAGACATATTTTAAAAGTGAAGTGTAATGCATTTTTCCTTGTGTACAGTCTCTTACTGAAACCACTGCATCATTTTTTTTTTTGCAATTGGACTATGTCCCGATTTTCTAGCTTATTGCATTTGTATTGTCCTATTTAATTTATCCTATGTTCTGTGAAAATTGCTTCTTGTATGCCAGTCAACCTTAACAACACATTCAGAATGCTACTTTGACCAAACTCCATACAAGCATTTTTTATTAAGCATCTAATTGTGCTTTATTATACCATAAAACATATTTGTAGTAATATAAATAACTTTCTTGGATCAATGTTTGTGACAAGAATATGTCTATAAATTACTTAGGAAGAACTTGGTGATATATGCTCACTTGCTCTTTGGATATAATCATGGCTATAACTACTTCTCATTTGATTCTTCCTTAGGTGTGAAGTGGTTGCAGAGGGCCATATGTCTTAAAATGTTAGATGGGAAGCAATTGAAGTTACCAGCTCAACATTGTGGCTCCTCATAAATACTTCCTGTGTTACAGTGCCAACTGATTCATTGTTGCCTAACAGTACTATATAGTGAAACCACCAGGAAATATAAAGGTATTCTATAGTGTAGCTTTTATATCTGCTTGGAAGACTATTTCCCTCAAATTAGAGTAGATTTTAATTGATAAAAGCTAGTTTCTTTCTATAACACTGGTATCTCTTTCTTGTTATGAACTCATGGAATCAGAGAGGTAGTTATGATTTTGCAGAAAAAAATGCAATTTTCATTAAAACCAATTAAGTCCTCTGCTTTCTTCAGCCTTTAACAAATACAATCTATCAATATAACTTTTTAGGTGCAAAGCATAGTGAGTTGTCATTTGTTTTCTTATGTTCCAATTCAAGTTACCGAGTTATGTGGGTCTAATCAGTTATTCCTGCCGCATATTGAATAACAAGGATTTCCCAGGTATTAATTGCTTTAATGTTTTCACCATTTAATGATTATTACTAGTATTCATGTTTCCCCCCCCCAAATAGGATCTATCCCAAAAACAAGTCTTAGCCAGATTTATACACCAGCATCTAATATAAGCCCTACCCCCAAAATAAGCCCTAGGGTGCACACATCAATTTAATGATAAAAAAGTGAACGTAGGCAGCGTACGTTTGGCATGCGTGCGCACGCAAAATGCCCATACCAAGCGAACCGGTTGTTAGACCGGTAGAAACCCATCCCTGAGTAGAAGAACTGGTATTTAGAAGAAGGACTCTAATTTGATAAAATTGTGACTAATTAAATGCTCCCAAGCTTTAGTTTCCATTTAAGTTAAGACAATGATTTTTACTGGCTTCAAAAGGCATTGTATTTTTTTTTGTGAACTTCAGGAATTTCTCATACATCAGCAATTTAACTTCTGCTTACAACGTATGTAACTCTCCTATGTTATGTTAATTAAAGACTTGTTTTAATTAAAAATGAAGTTTACATATAGGTTGAAAGATCCCATATGTATCCCATCAGCAGATTCTCTTGCCAGACTTGAGAATATCAGCATTCAGAGGCCATTCTTTTAAAACAATATTTGATGGATTGTCTATAACTATAGGATATCTTGGACAAAGCCCAGAATTTCATTTTTAAAAACAAATAACTTTCTGTTGGGGTTTTTTCAAATGATTGAATGAGCACTATTCTGGTGGCTTTGAACAGTGGAGGAAAATGTTTCATTTAATCATATTCAACATTAATGTACTATAGTTATTTACCTAAAGAGGAGTCTTGCATAGCAGTATTACTTACTGGAGTAGCCAGCCATGTTATATGTGGTTTCAAAATTTAGGATAGCCGTTCCAATCCACTACTATTTATTTTTTAAAAGGAAAATAGTTTTTTTAATTTGTCCTTATGTTTGCTGATAGAGGTATACAAGAAATTGCTATAAACAAAAGGAATAAAAAAGACATACAACTGGCTGTAACATAGCCACTCTATAGCATCTTTCAAGATTATTATTATTGTTGCTTGGGAGATGTTGGTTGCCTGCTTATTATAAAGCCTACGTAAATAGATGTTCTTTTTCCTTCCATTACCAGTTTTCTCTTTCCCTTGATTTATCTCCATCCAGTTTTGTCTGCCCGTTTTCCTCTTTTCGTTCCTAATTCAGAAATTATTGTCACAATTACACGTATTCACTTGTAATAATTTTCATATTCCACATTTCTTCAATATCCAAGGAGGTTGGTATTAGGAGATGAAAGGAGTGCATGTATAATAAATGTCATTATGTCATTCATCTTCTTTAGCTCTTCATTCCAAGCATTGTCCAGGACATCTAATTTATTTCTTGGATGATATTTTGGAATCCCAAAGTTTTCATGAGTTTCTGATAGTGGAGAATTCAATTTTGCCAACCGCATTTACATGTGCCTCATGCTAATGTGATAATGCTTTAGTTCAGTATTTGAAATTTAAGATCAATGGATAACAATAATAAGCACTAGTGTGTGACGGTGAGCTGACCCAATTTGCTAATATCCTGAACTTCACTTGCCTGAATGAACTCTGCTGTGAATGTTAGCATTATTCACTATTATAAATTAGTGGTTCTCCACACTTCTGAGTTTCTTTCATCATCATGATATCTGTTAGATCCGTGATCACCTATGACACGTGATCCGTGATCACCTATGGCACATGTGTCCAAAGTGGCATGCAGAGTCATGTTGGCTGGCACACGAGCCATCACCCAGCTCAGCTCCACTGCACATGTACACGCAATACCCCTACACTGCCCCACGCATGCGTGCGTGATCCCAGAGCCAAAAACCAGCTGATCGTGCTGCCACACCAATCAGCTGAGCTTCAAATGCCGAACCGGGAGCTAAATTTAACAAACGGAACCATTTGTTAAATTTA
>JANHFQ010001437.1:128514-143240 GCA_032468035.1 Aparallactus werneri
GGGCTAAATGAGACATCAGAAAATATTTTCAGTGAAACCATAATTGATAAAAATCTGCATGGAAGGATAAACTTTCAAAATTACTTCCATGGATTGCTGCATAACTTTATAAGCAATAAAAAGAATGGCACATCAAAAAGCAGAAACTATATCTAAACCCAAGGGCTACTTAGAATAAACAGTGACTTAAGCATAAACTAAGTTTAATATTCCTAGTCAGAATGAATGCCATTGTTAGTGGCCTAAAAACTAAGCATAATGACAATGTTCCACGAACATAAGGGTTTGACTTCATACATTGTTTTCTCATTCCATTTTAAAAACATTCAGAAGTTGTTTCCTTAGGCAACAGGTTAAAAAAAAGGAATTGAGCTCACCTGACCCTACTAATTGGCCCCATCTTATCTGGAACCAATTTAGCAGTATTTGTGAATGGAGCTCTGTAAGCAGAAATCTTTATTGAAAAGCTAATGGTGATGTAGTTTCTCTGCCACAGTAAGTCTCATGTATGGTCTCTCACTCAACTACCCGTTAGTATTTAAATAGGAAACCACCAAAAATACCACGACTTTAGTTTGATTGGGAAAGTGATGAAAACATGCCCAAAAATAGCAGTAGAGATATCAAGCAAATAATGTGGATATGTTCTTGAAATCACCAGGGATTAAGTTATACTTGAAATATGTTTTCTTAAACCTGAGGATAGAAGAGAGGTTTCAAAACTGAAGTACAGGTATCTGCAGAGCCTTCCTTCTCTTCCAATCAAGCTTAGCATTAAAAACCATTGTCTCATGAAAATGTAAACTAAACATCTAAATTTGCTGTCCCAGATAATTCAAAGTATTCAAAGTATTCATCACTATAGTCCAAAAGAATATTAAATGTTCATTTGTTTTAGGAAGAAAGTCAATCAGATAATAAAGCCTGATGCCTTTTCTATTTTGTGCATGAGATGAGATACATCTATTTGTCCCATTTTGGCACTCCAAATTTCTAATTTAAAAAGCTAAGCGTGGATGAATTATTTATTGAACACAGATTAATTTAAAAGATCCTATTACTGGAAGCAGAGCAAAGATCTAAAAGGTTGATTCTAGGAGGAAGCAATGTATGAAAGCATGAAAGCATGAATTTTGACAGATATACCACAAGAAACTTACAAAAAGGGAGAAAAATCGTGAAAAGGAAATTGGTACATAAATACTTGCATGTGTAATTTGGGCTACAAAGTTCCAACCAAGATATTTGTCTTTTTGCCTTCATGTTAACCTGTAATCTTGAATTTGGTGACCAGGATTCTATATGTTGCAAAAGGTAGTGCCAACCTCCCCTTAACTTTATACTCAAGAATGACTCTGGATCCTACTTTGCCTTCAAGAAATAACAAAGGATGAATAACTACAGATCAGGTTTTCTCTGAAAGTATGCCCACCTTCTTGGAGCCGCGGTGGCACAGTGGTTAAATGCAGTACAGCAGACTACCTCTACTGATTTGTCAGCAGTTTGGAAGATGGAATCCCACCAGGCTCAAGATTGACTCAGCCTTCGGTAAAATGAAGACCCAGATTGTTGGGGGCAATATGCTGATTCTGTAAACTGCTTAGGGAGAGCTGCAAAAGTTCTGATAAGTTGTATATAAATCTATGTGCTTTGTGCTATTGTTATTGCTTAAAGGACAAATTCATGCAGGATTGCATGGAGCATGTAGGACTGGGAGACGGCACTAGAATAAGTGTAGCTAGCATTTTATGAAAATGGTACTCTACAACTGGTTTTGTTCCTGATGGTTGATTTGTGAAAGCATCCAAAATATGTTATCAGAATCCCAAATCTCTAAAATGTTGGAGCTCTTCAATGTTAGTTATAAAGTTTAAAAAAACACATGAGATATATGTATAGCAGTTGCTTACAAATAGATGGGGAATATTATCACTGAAGATTTGGAAGATCAGCTAATGAATGGAATGAAATAACAAGGAAAATTATCTCCTGATGCAATTCAGATGAGGGCCACTGACAGACTAAACTATTTGATTTCTTACTTCTCTTGTCAGATGTTCTACAAATTCAATCAGTTATTCTTTGAATAAAACAGATTTTCAGCATTTGTATTTTTCCAGTCACTTGGTTGTGTTGTTGATATAGCACTTCATGCTAGAATCATCTACAATTTAATTATTTCAGTACCAGGTCATAATCTTTCAACTAAAGGTAACACCTAGTGATCTAAGCTGATCCCAGAAGCTAAGAAAGTCAGGCCTAGTTAACATTTGGGTGAGAAACCACCAGGAAAATCCAGGCTGGACTAGAAAGTCAAAAGCATATCCCAGAAGAAGACTGACAATGACAATTCATTTTTATGGTATTGTTAAGAAAATTTTAAGGGTGTGTCCAATAGTCGTCATTAGTTAAGGTTGATTGATCAGAGATATTTAAAAAGCTATGATCAAGTATTAGGCCATCAAATTTTGTCCTGTCTCTAAATTTCAGTGTTTGATTCAAATACTTGAACATTAGAATTGCCTGGTGTTTGAAGAAGATTTAACCAGATTTAATTTCAGGATTTAGATGTGATTGTATTCATTCATTTATATGTATCCCACATTTATTATTTTTATCAATAACTCAAGGTGGTGAAAAATACCTCCTATTCCTTCCTCCTCCTATTCCATGTCTGTTGTCAATATGTTCGGTTTTCTGCATCAAAGTGAAAGATAAATAGTTTAATGATAAAAAGATCCATCTTAATTCAACAATTTTAATCCAATTTAAAGCTTAGAAAAGTAAGCCTTAGAGTAACATACTTTTGTTCTGGGTGTAACTGTTTTTGACTTCAGAATGCAAATAAAAAATCCAGTATGGGAATAAAAATGTTATTGGTGGTCAGGATGATTTAAACATCCTTGGTCCTCTTTCTTTGGCCTCACATCAACTAATATCTCCCATCACAATATTCCATTTCAGAGATAGTTTAGAGTAGAATATTTTCATAGTAGTAAATTAGATAGGGTAATGTAAGCACTATGCATCTCCCTGATTTTGCTTTCTATTTTTTTTTCAAATTCTTAATTCCTAAACCAATTAAAATGTTTTACTCATTTCAGAAAATATATCTCCCATCACAATATTCCTTTTCAGAGAAGACCCAATCATTCCTGTCCTTTCCATTTTATTTAAAAGTATGTGCAGAAGGACCTTCATCTGGATCAAGGTTCTCATTCAGAGAGGGGGGAAATCTGATCTCTTCTTCATTATCTGTTATTTTTCATAAGCTGTACTTGGCAGATTCAGAACATACTTTTTTCTATTCTCTTTCTGGGTTTTTCTTTGGAGCAGATATTAAAAGTAGGGATTTTTTAAAATGCAATTATTTTGATAAAATCTAGCATTAGGAGCAAATTTATCAGTGACTGTATGGCTATGTTTTCTAAACCTAGGTATCCTATAGTTTCAGTGATTAATGCTATAGAATATTTAGAATGACTGTTAAATGGATCTTTGGCAACAAAATATATGTAATTTAATGTTTGTCAACTGTAATTTGTTGTTCTACTTGGTGATGCTAATTAGGCTTTCATTAATACCTCATTTATATTTGGAAGCGTTATATGCATGTACTTATCTTGGCTTACCTTGGATGTTAATATAGCATTTATATCTTGTTTTATTGCTAGATTGAACTCTTGAGTTTCATGCATTTCATGCATTTCTGCAACTGGACAGCTAATTTAGTATGCCTCAAATTATGGACTATAAATGACTCAATGTATCCTATTAACCTTCTATTGAGCCTGAGCACAGAAAGTCTATAGATCAGCGAAGTTCAGATTTTATCAAATTAGAGGCCTTCATCACCCCTGGAGAATTTCCTTTTCAACTAATATTTGACAATGATGCCGTATGTAATATTTTTGGACAATCATTTTTTAAAAGACAAACCAGTCTTAAGTAGTTGGAAAATGTTGGGTCAGTATAATGCATTTTTATTCCTATCATTAGATTAAACAGGTTAATTCAACTAGGTTTTATTTGTAAAATGACCTAGAAAGTTTCACAAATAGGCTTTAAAGAATTTGTGAAACTTTCCAGGCCATTTTGCAAACCTGCTTTTTCAAGCACTATTAGGGAAAAAAAACTATTGGAAGTCTGTGTAGATGGAAATGAATGTTCAACCTTGTTTTAGAGGGAACAGGGAATGGCATGTGCACTGTAAAAATGTGTTGACTAAAATTTTTCAAAGATCTTATTAGATTTCAATTCCTATTTTTGTCCTATTTTTCAAGGCAGTTTCTTTCTCCAATTTTATCCCTACTGTCTCAATCCTCTGAGACAAGTTGATCTGAAAGCGTAAGTTATAAGCCAAAAAGCATCTGGTAGGTTTCTGTACCTGAGTATGAACTTAAAATGGTTCTTTTCAGTCTTAGTCTAATACCTTAGCTATTACGTACTGTGTGTAGTATGTACTACATCTAAATGGAGTCTGAAACAAAATACAGAATGTGTAGAGGGCTTTTATCTATTCATCCTTTTTTCCAGGATATAATATTTCATCTCCCCTCAGTGCATTTTTCTTCCCTCCCTTGTTCTGGCCAATATTCTGTGGTCACTGAACACTGTTCTCACTATGTTCATTTGGAATCTATTTCCATATATAAATTTATTTTTGAAATACTGTTTTCTTAAGTTTGCTAATCCCTATTTCTTGTGAGTGGATGGTACCATTTTAGAATAGGAGAGTGATGCTGTGTCTATTTTAGAAATAAGACATTTTCAGTTTGGGTTGGTTCTCTAGAATTTGTGCAATGTTTGAAGCCTAAATTACAATCAGATTGTTAAAGTCTACTGAAGTGTATCATTGGGAATCTGCATTAGCCATCTCTAGAGTTCATCATTTGGGAAGCAAGAGGAAACAAGAATCAGATTCAATCTAATTATTGAGAAGATTTCACAACTATCTGGCACTGTGCTCACACATAAGAGAATGGTATCAGTGGACTTTAAAATCCCAAATTTTCAAAGATTCCAAAATCGTTTTAAATTTGGGGAGGGAATAGAAATCCAAGCTTCCAGTCTTCATTCAAAGTGTTAATATAGAGCCTCAATAATTTGTGAGCGTTCCACTCACCCAAGTATTAAGATCAACTAAGAGGTTCTTTTCTAAGAGATTCTCCTATTGTTCGGAGAGGTACATTATAAAGAATTACTGATGTTTATTCCATTGATATTCTTTACTGTGATATATATGATAGAGGCTAGGTGTTTTTCCAAACATATATTTATAAAAAAGCCCAATGTTGAATGATCAGGGTTCTTGGAATTCTAATTGTTTACAGAAGGTTTATTACATCCAGGAAATCTAGGGTGGAGGAAGGAGAATAGAAAGGAGTGGCCACAATCTTTCATTAGTGGTACCCCAAACAATCATATTTTGTTACAGGTGTTATCAATCTGCTTTGATGTCCCAAACATATTTCATGTAACTATATAACTGCTATTTTTCAGATTCAACAAAAGATTTAATTGAAACTTGCTGTGCTGCTGGGCAACAATGGGCTATTGATAACAATGAATGTATGGAAATTCCAATAAGTGGAACAAGTGGTGATATTTGCAGGTAGGTAAATAAAAGTTTTTTTAAAAAAAACCAAGCACAAAAATTTGACTTTACAAATATCCTGCATACTATAATATAATCAACTTGATATTTTTTTATGTCAGGTTGATACTAGGTGACACTACTGTTAGATATATTGCTTAGATTATTATTATAAAGCTTTTCAGACATTTTCTAATACTATTTGGATTTAATGTTGCAGATATACTTAAATACTCCATTCTAAAAATCTCAGATTTCTCAAATCTGTTCATATCTATTATCATAATTCTGGAAAAGGATTGTGCATTGTCAGACCTCCATGAATAATGTTTTTCCCCCAATGCAACCATCTGCATCTTATCCTTTACAAAATACTAGCTGTCATATCAGGGCTGTTGTGAAGGCACAGGATTCTTTTGGGTAAATTTTAAAATGGAGAGAGTTCCTGCTTCCTATGCCAGTCTGCTTGCAAATAGTCTTCTTAGGGACAACCTGGGGCCCCCTATATGCTAAGCTACTCTCAGATAGACAGAGTTGTAAGGGACCTTGTAAGTCATCTAGTCCAACCCCCTGCCCAAGCAGGATAATTGCCTCTATCTAGAATCGAACTCACAGCCTCCTGATTGTGAGGCAAGAGCTGTACCTCTAGGGCCATCTCTCTGGGTTACTCAAATGTCCTTCCTTCCACCAGAAGTGGTAGACTACTCATTTTTTATAATTCTTTTATCCAAAACCCAACAACTCTCAACTATGATGCCTTTTAATTATATTTCTTTTAATATTTTTATTTTAAGCTGCCTAGAGTCACTTTATGGTGGGACAAGCTGCTATAGGAATATGATAAGTAAGGAATTAAGGAAAGTGCCCCCGATTCTCTGTACTTTGCTTGTACCCCCTCAATGTGGTGCCCTTATGCAAAGCTCAGTTTAAATAACTGAACATAGTGGCATCAACACTGATGGGGCAAGCTGCTGTATATAAATAGAGTGCAAGTCCCTTTGGCACTAAAGAAGTATGGTATCAAAATGACTGCAAGCAAACAACCAAGCTTAGAAAGCACCAAGAAATCCTCTGTTGTATATTCTGTCAACATTCAACATTTAATCTGACTGTTTTCAGATTAAAAGTTCAGTTCTTTCATATATCTCTAATAGTGAGTTCACTATTAAAGACATATGAAGAAAAGAACTCTTGATCTAAAACAGTAGAGGTAGTCCAGTAAAGAAAAAGAAACCTAATTATTCTAGCTATAAATTAAAAAAAAAACAGTCTAGCACAATGGGAAATTAAATAGTTGAAGTTCACATTTAAAATGCTCCCCTAGTAAAGAGGTGTAGTATTTTAATGGATCTTTATTTTTATTTCATATGCTGCTGTCAGACTGAATGCCTGCTCCTAAAATTCTATTAATTTCAAAGCAACTCACTGTAACATAATTTACAAAACATAGCTAGTTTTTATATTGTGACTTTGCAAAAGAACGTGTCTTGTGATAAAAACATGGCATTCAGTACTGAGACAGAATGGAGAGAATAAATGCCATCTGCCAGTCTGTCATGTGATCTTCCAACTATATAAACTATTTGTGATAACGTGAGGTAGGAAAAGAGCTCGGGACACACGCATAAACAGTTCCGGCGCTAAGAATCTGGCAGGGAGTTAGCCGTGTTGAGCTTTGAAAAGAAGAAGAAATAAAATGACTCGTGAATAAAGATGCCATTTGGCAGTCTTGGGCTGCTGAACAAACACAGATTCCAGGATGGTTTCGGCATACAAATGGCTATGGAGGGAGGAGAATGGCAGGATATGGGAACTATCTACCGTAGTTGGCTCAGATTTCCAGAGACAGAAAAATTCAATTCACCCTAAAGAAGAACGAGGTTGTTGTAGCCATAGGAGATGGCTAGGAGTCAGGCTCTAGACATTTGGTTGCCCTAGGCAAAAATCACCTTTTGGCCCCCTCTATGTTTTGGCTCATCTTCCTATTTTATTTGAAATTTCAAAAAGGCTCTTCCTTATTTCTTTTTTTCTTTGAGTTTTTGAGCTTTATACTTCTGATTTTCAGCCCCAGGTATATTTTTTCTTGGACATTTTCACCCTATTTACACAGCAAATAATTTTAATTACATCGGCATTGATTGTTGTCATTGTTGTTTGTCATTGTACCGATTCCTCTGTCCTGAACGAGTCAGGCCATGATTTTCAAACCTCACAAACATCTGCCGGTTATCTCACTTCTTTTACATGGACAATTTTGCAGCTGTGTGGGAAAACACCATCTAAAATGGAGTCCTTGAATGCATCATTTTTCTGCTCTTTTTTGTATCTATGAACTTTATCATAAAATGTAAATGCTACATGTTTGAGTTATAGCTTAAGGAGATATAAGGAGTTATATCTTCAAAGCTCAGTAGTTTTGTATAGGTTTGATTTCTTTTCCATTTTTAGTGCTAACCACTGGCATTTTTATGCCAAAAGCAAGACATAAATTTGACTGTACTGACTCATATATAACACCTTCCTGCACCACTTAGATACAAGTTTCTGTGGTTGTGCTCCATTCTATTTATTCAGAGACGCCTAACCACCTCCTAGGTAGTTTATGTTAAGCAAAATTATATAAATAGAAACTGCCAATTGTATGACATGGTATAAATATTCATTTAAATTTGAGGCAACATGTTTTAAACTGATACTGCTTGTATCCTATGTCTTCCATCTTCACTATATAAGAGTATTTGCCAGTAGCAGCCTGTGTCGTGAAAGCAATATTTTTTTTATTTGTTGCAGAATTGCTCAAAAGCAGTGCTGTGTCTCGTATTTAAAGGAGAATAGCTGCATTGCTGGCATGATTGCTGCCAGAGAAGGTGATTTATGTGGATCAGATGAAAGCGATACCTGTGGAGGATCATTTTATAAGGCAAGATACTCTGCTGAATCTTTGTGGCATCCTTGCTAATACAAACCAGCTTACAGTGGTGGGATTCAAAAAAATTTACTGCTGGTTCTGTGGGCGTGGCTTGTTGGGCGTGGCTTGTTGGGCATGTGACTGGATGGGCGTGGCCAGCTCGATGTCACTCATGGCAAGGTGGGGCGGTACCTTGCTGTGAGTGATGTTCAGTTGGCCACGCCCACTCAGTCACATGAGCGATGCTTCAGAGACAGCGCAATTTCCTATATACCTTTCCCCCCCTCCACCCTTGTGAGTTGTATCATCTTTTCCAATCATGATTTCCAGATCTGTCCCATTTCTCGCCATTGTGTGCAGGAAAACAAAAGTTTGTGGGACTAAGAAAAAAAATTCACTCATAATTCCAACTTTGCGAGGTCTTTTTATTTCATGAGAAGTTGGAATTGATTGATTGAACTTTTTTTTTTTAGCCCCACACAAACTTTCATTTCCCTACCCTACACATGATGGTGAGAAATGCAATGGAGCTGGACATCAGGTAGGCAAAGAAATGCTTGGGGAATTTGGGAGAAATGAGGGCATCTGAGCAGTGGTGGATGGGGAAAACTCTTCTGCCCACAAAGAGAAGAAGAGAAGGGGGGAGGGAAGAGACAGCTGGAGGAGCTCCATCTCGCTCCATACACCCCAATAAAAGGGGAAGGGAGGCAAAGAAGGCAGGCAAGCATGGCGGGCCCACGGGTCACATGGGAGAGTAGGGAAGGAAGGTAAGCAGGCCTGGACATGGGGACTGCCGTGAAGGCCGCGGGAAAGGCAGGGAAGTGTGGCAGGGTCACAGGCCACATGGAAGGTAGTAGGGAAGGCAGGCAGGGATGGTGGGAGCCAGCTAGCTAGGCCACGACTCACAGGCTTACTTACCCAGGTAGGCAGATCAGGGCTGCTCAGTTGGGCTATAGGCACTGAGTGGGAAGGCAGGCACGCCACAGAGACTGTGTGGTCAGTGCAAGCAAGGAGCCACACAGTGTGCTATGCCGGGGAGGCAAGATGAGGAGTAGCAGGGTTGGGTGGAGTAAGCAGGCAGTCGGGGTGAGCAAGCTGGTGGTGCAAATCGGTGGGGTGAGTGGCAGGTGGGCGGGGTGAGTAATGAGCAGGTGGGTGGGGGGAGGGGGAGGGGCCAGCCAGAGGTGGTATTTGCCAGTTCTCTGAACTACTCAAAATTTCCATTCCATTCCATTCCATTTCCACCAGAACCGGTCTGAACTGGCTGAATACCACCTCTGCAGCTTATGCTTGGACTATTTTAAACCTTTTTTTTAAAAATCCTGAATTTTACTCAATTGCAGAGCATCATGGGTAGAAAATATTTTTAAAAAGTTACTTAGCTAAGCAGTTTGGCTCCTTGCCTCTATTTCAGAGCTTTGGCCAGATGTACAATTTATCTAGCTGATAAGAATTTCATTAGTGCTTTGCTTAAGCAGCCTGTCTCCACTATTATAGTTAACAGCATGACATGGTTTTTTAAAAAAATGATCACATTATAGATAAATTGTTGAGTTCCACGTGTGGTTTAGACATATATATTGGCTTAAACAGTAAACCGAGCAATTAAACTGATTTAAACTTTAAAAATATTTTACCTCATGATATTATTCTTTGTGAAGGTGGTGTCTGCAAGACCTGCAATACAGCTTAGTTTCTGCAACTCAAAGTCTGACTCCTTATGTATGAAACCTTTTCTTCCAGATCTTAACCACATCTAAAAGATTTCAAAATTAATATTGAGCACAGAATAACTTTGATTGATTACAGTTGGTGTTGACTCTTAGTGACCATATAGGTTTTTTTCCCTATCAAGACCTGTCCTTGGTCCTTAATACCTTGCAATGGTATACTAATTGTTACTTTTATTGAGTCCATCTACTTGGTTGCTGGTTATTCTCTTTTCCCCTTCCTTTCCCCTTTCTCAATGTTAGAACCTTTGGGGAGAGCTAGGGCTTTGCATAATGTGTCCAAAGTAGGGTATTTTGAATCTGACAATATATTTAGTCATTTGATTCTCACAAGTATATTTTGCATTGCCTTATCAAGATAAGCATTAACTCTGCTTCATTAGGTAATGTCCAAATATCTTGCAAATACATTTATCAGAATGAAAAATATAAATCAGTTCATGGGGCAATTCAAACTGTAATTACTGAATGATTTATTGAAAATATTTAATGTTTTCTGTAACACAAACAAATAATAAAGCTATAGATATCCATATGGGGAGCCAAGGAAGAAGTGTGCTTTCTGACATTAGAATGGGAGCTTCATCTTTGACATATGTGGGTGTGATGTCTTGAAAGAAAAGTTTGAAAGAGTGAAGCTGTGCTATGGTCACAATACATACTTTGCCTGTTTCAGATAATTGTGGTTATGGGTAGATGCCTATGATGATAGAGTGATTTAGAGTAGAAGTCATTGTGATACAAAGGTATATTAAGCATGAAATAAAAAAGTGAACTCTATTTCATTTGTATTTGGAGTACCTCAAATGTCAGATAATTATATGAATCCTTTAGTATATTGATTGATTGTAGCCTTCCCATCTTTGCCGTCAAAGTAAGTTTCTACTAACCACAACGATGATGTGAAGATTGGGATGATGGAGTCCAAAATACATGAAGAAAAAAGAAAGATTGAATAATGATATACATTTATATCTAATTATCTCTTAAATAATACTTTGCAATATGAAGTGCACTTTATTATTTCTCTCTTTTTTTTTTTGGATGAACAAAACTTTATTTAAAAAAAAATTCAGTATACATATACGCTCACTTTATTATTTCTCTTAGCATTTATCCTTCTGTGGTTGTTAGGAAAACATACTCTGGGATCCAGAGCAATTTAACTTAATTATTCCATTCCAAATGCTTAAATATGCAAGCATAGGTTTGTCAGATAGTGTCCTGAGCTTGTGTGACACCAAGGTGCCTCAACCGAAAGCCGTGCTTCATTTTCATAGAGTCTCAAAAAAGATTCCCTCACCTTCATAAACTGCAACCATGTGCGTATGACATATGTAAGTGGTCGTATATTATGCTTGTGTCTGAGATGTGAGATCTGGATATGGAGAGAGATTTTCATTTTCCCATTGCAACGTTCAGATCAGGTTCCGACTGCTTTCTGAGTCTGTCATCTGCAATCTCCACAGAAGAATTGACATTCAGATGGTCTATCCTAGGTGCCTGATGGATCCAGCAGGTTCCCAAAGAATACTTGGGGAGTTCCATAGCAATCTATTAGGCAGTTCTGATTGAATGAGCCACTGGCAATGAGAGGCAAGCCAAGTGATGGACAAGATTGCCCCAAGCAACCTCTTTCTGATGGCCTCTTTTAATAGACTCTTTGGTTTACTGAGAACTTCTGGGAATTAAAATACCTGAAAGGATATCTAGAGTGTTAAAGGAGAAAGATGAGAAAATGTTTTCATTAAACACAAATTTACACTCATGTATGGTGATGAGAGAAGTGAATCACTTTTACTTTTCCTCTCTTATAGTGTCATAGGGCCATTGTATAATAGCCTTGCTTTGGTTGACCAACTCTCTATTAAGAAATAATTAAGACCAATTTGCACTACATTTTGCTGATATAGTTGTTCAGATTTGCCAGAATCTCAATGCTGACTTCTGTCAAGACCTAGATATGGATAGTGTGACTCTCCTGGTCCTTTTATATATCTCAATGGCTTTTGATATTATCAACTGTAGTATTTGATTGGACAGCCTTATCGAGTTGTGACTGGAAGCACCCTTTTGCAATGGTTCTATTTCCTCCTCAGTGGGCAGTCTCAAGCAGTTGTGGTGGGGAAAGAGAGGTCATCCTCTCTGGTGGCACAGTGGTTAGAATGCAGCATTGGAACTCAATAAAATTACATTAAAATATATTTGGCAAGGGGGAAAAAGCAAGAATTAACATGAAAATGTTGTAGGATGCAAGAATTAGAGGAGGTTTTGGTTTACCAGATTGGGAGTTATATTATCAAGTGGCAGGATTAACATGGTTAAAAGAATGGATTGCATTGAGGAATGTTAGATTGTTAACTCTGGAAGGACATGATCTACAGGCAGGCTGGCATACCTTTTTGTGGTATGGGAGAAGTAAAGTTCATGGTTATTTCAAAAAACATAATGTAAGAAATGCTTTGTTATATAGGAGAAAATTAGGGAACAACATTATTTGAAAATTCCAGTTTGGTTGTCAACAATAGAAGCACTTGTACACCCAAATGTTATAAATATGAGAAATATACTTAGATATAAGGATATCTTAAATGAAAAGGGAGAACTCAAAATGAAACAAGACTTGAGGGAACAGGGAATTGACATAACATGGTACTCACAATTGCAAATACAGTCGAGATATGAAAAAGATGTTAAACAATATGGATTTTATGAGAACTTGACAGAACTAGATGAGATTATAACAGGTAAAGATGAGAGACTGATTAAAAAACTGTATGACTATTTATTAAGGTACAAATTGGCAGAGAAGCAAGTAAAAGAAACTATGATAGCATGGGCAAAAAAAATTGGATATACTGTACAATAGAATTGGAAAAAAGGGAGAAGCTATGGGGAAAAAATTACAAATTAACAATGTCAACTGCCTATAAAGAGAATTTGTATAAGATGTTTTATAGATTGCATATGGCTCCATCAAGATTAGCAAAGATGTTCACAGATAAATCTGCAAAGTTTTGGCAGAGTCATCGGTCACCTGGATCTTATTATCATATGTGGTGGATGTTTATAGAAGCAAAAAAATATTGGTTAAAAATACGTACCTGGTTAGAAAGGATGACATTATATATTGAGCAATATATTGAGTTGAACCAGAGATAATTTTATTAGGGATCTTACCTGAAACGTATAGTAAAGAAGATGCATATTTGATTATTCACTGTAGCAAGGATTGTATTGGCGCAAAACTGGAAGAGTGAAGCAATTACTACTGATGAAAATGTAATAAGGAAAATTTTAGAGTGTGCAGGTTAACACTGGCAATTAAAGAGAAAGAAGATATGGAATATTATAAAATATGAAAAACATTTTACCGATGGTTAGAGGATCAATATGAAAAAAGTAATAGAATAGAATGTTGAATATGTAACCATTAGATTGAGAACAAGTTATAAACATGGATGAAATATATTGAAAATGTGAAGAATGATGATGCCTATTATTTGTAACCTGGTTTGACACACTATTTGATGGATGAAGTTGTATAAAATAAAATAAAAAATTATTTGAAAAAAAGAATGCAGTATTGCAGGCTGACTCTGCTGACTGCCAGTAGTTTGATTCTCACTGGCTCAAGGTTAACTCAGCCTTCCATCATTTTGAGGTTGATAAAATTAGGACCCAGATTGTTGGGGCAATATGTTGAATCTGTAAACCACTTAGAGATGGCTGTAAAGCACTGTGAACCAGTATAGAAAGTCTATGTGGTATTGCTATCCTGGTGGCCCCTACATCAGAGGGCCCCCACAAGGGTCAGTCCTGTCTCTATTATTGTTTAACATCTCTTTGAAGCCAGTGAATGAGATTTTCCACAGTTGTCTCCACAAGATACACTGATGCCCTATCCCAGTGCCTAGGAGTTGTTAGAAT
Source organism: Aparallactus werneri (assembly GCA_032468035.1). Taxonomy (NCBI): domain Eukaryota; kingdom Metazoa; phylum Chordata; class Lepidosauria; order Squamata; family Lamprophiidae; genus Aparallactus; species Aparallactus werneri. The sequence goes on from JANHFQ010001437.1 coordinate 142,679, forward strand.
CTAGATAGGACAGAAAAGACTGACTTAATCCTGACCCATGGGGCTCCTTTGATGTTCTTGCCAAGAAGCTAGAATGAATGACAGGAGCTCACCCTGCCACACAGCAGCTTGGGTCCAAATGTGGGCTTGCTAATCTTCAACCTGGTGCCCTAACCATGTGAGCTGCCTCATTCCCATTTCCCACCGGTGAATTGACTTTAAGAAATGATATCCCTGCAGATTTCTCTCTTGCGCCACTGAAGAATATGTTTTATATTTTCCAGCACAAATTCAGTTTTAAATTGTTAAGTGCCAACATATTTGTGGAAGAGAAATATATTTATATACATTTTGTCCTTATGCTATCTATTCTTGTTTTATGTACTCTTTTATTCTTTTAACATCTTTTCAATCTATGCAAGTATATTTCCAATTGGGTAAATTAAAAAAAAGTAACATTTCCAATTATATTCAAAATTGTGTAGCAGCCCAATCCTAACTTGCCCTGTGATGTAGATGAATGAAACAATTTGCCTTTTTGAGAAAATGAATTCCATTTTTTTCACATATATGATATTGTTTC
>JANHFQ010001437.1:151944-165016 GCA_032468035.1 Aparallactus werneri
ATTTGATCTCTCAAACTGCTGAACAAGTCAGCAGAGGTAGTCTGCAGTAATGCATTTACCCACTGAGCCACCTTAGCTCAGCTCAGCTCAGCTGGAGTATTTTGAGAGAGGGTGAATTTGAGTTGAGTCCTGGAAATTGTCTGGATTAGTTCTGGCAGTTTTCTTGACAAGATTTTTTAAAAGTAGTTTGCCATTGCCTCCTTTCTAGGGCTGAGAGAAAGTGACTGGCCTAAAGTCCTCCCCCCCCCAACTGGTTTTATGTCTAAGGTGGAATGGAAATCCCTGTGCCTAGCTTGGTGCTTTAATCACTGCACCAAGCTGGCTTTTATATGGAGCATTGTGGAAAGAATTTCAACCCTAGCTCTTTCTCATTCCCTTTTTGTATTGCACTATTTTGATTCCTATATTATTGTCCCTCAAATTAAGGGATAATTCAGAACAGTATATGACCTGCACAGAGGAATTGCACCTAGGGAGGGAGGAAGGAACCTCTGGTGGCAGTCATCCAGAACTTTGTGGGAGCTATCTGAAGGAGAAAGATACAGCTAAGAGTAGATTCCTATAGAAGCTGGATAGGAATCTGAGCAGAAATGACTTCTGCTTCTGCTATAATGTCATTTTAAGCCAAGACATGCTTTTTGCCTGTTTATTTTGATGAATAGAGACAGGTATCCATACTCCAAGAAACAAGATTGCTTCAACTTTCTTTTAAAATATATTGAATATTTTTTATCCCAGTCTCAAAAAGTTCATTTTCCCCTCAACCCTTCTATTTTTTTCATATAATTAACTATGAAATTTAAGGAACACTACAAACTCAAAGCACTACAACAAAAAAGTAGAGCAGTAAAAGTATTCAAGCATGAATTCCATTAGGAGCAAATTTAGCTGTTCACTTTCCACTGGACTTTTCAGTGGCTTAGATATTTGCATCAAGTGAAATCTGATAGGGTTCATCTTTCCCTAATTAAAAATCTGCAAACACTCTCCAATTAAATTAAATGAAACTAAATTAAATTAAATTAAATTAAAACATGGTAATTGAAAGTTGTACGCAAACAGCAGCCATTACATATTTTTAAAAGCTAAGATAGTAAAAGGCCATTGGTTTAAAGTATGGACTGTGATCTATATTATAATTGCTTTTCTGGAAGTTGGTCCAGATACCTACATGGTTAAGTTCAGAATCCTTCTGCTGGTTCACCAGCAATAGAACTTGCCTGGATTAGAAGTGACGAGAAGCAGGAGCTTTTTGTTAGCTGTGTCGTATTTTCCCTGGGATGTCTTCTCCTTATATCAGAAATGCAAGAATGATTTTTATTCTGTTGCTTATTGCTTGTTAATATTGCTTTGATTTATTCAATATTTTGGGGAGTGACTGATGGTGGAGTTTATGCTCTAGGCAAAAACACTCCCTTGTTGGTTCTTTTGGGTAAATGGTGGTCTAGAAAAATTAGTAAGTTGTCATGTTGCTCAATTTTTTAAAAGAGCATTTTTTTTGTTTCTAATAATAAGCCAGGTAGCTTTTGATATGAAGTCATAAGAATGACTTTTGAGCGCAGGTAATAGTGCTAGATTAACCTTGGGGTTTTATGGGTGGGTCCCTCTATTTCATATTCTTCATATTTTGAGCACACTTTTTTTAAAATCTAAACTTTATCACTATTTCCACTAGCAGTTCTGTCTTAGTTCATGTCATTTAAGCTAATTACCTTCCTGACCAAGGAAGACAGAAGTTGTATTACAACACAGGTCAGGGTAGTGTGATATAAAAGCTTTAAAAGAAAGCATCAGCTTTTCATGTGAGAGACACCTGAAGTTCCAAGGCTGTTTGCAATCTTTTAAAATTTTTGGGCTCCTCTTAGAAGGATCACAAAACTATAATTCTTAATGTGACAGATATATAAATATGTGATAGAGAGTAATCATTATATTTTTGATAAATAAAATTGAGTATAGTCCCCAGTATACCAATCATAGGCCAAATGCAGCCACCCACAGTCTGGAAAAAATTGTGAACCTTCCATGAAACCCATACATACGTATATACTTATATATAGGGACATAAACACAAAACAGCTGTGAGTTCTTATCATTAATAAACTCACTTGTTTTAAATCTGAAAAGCGAGAGTACAATCAGCTCAATCAGAAGATGCTGAAATGTATATGGGCTACTGCCTGTTGTGTATGACCAGAGGAAAATCAATTTCCCTTTTCCTGTTTGCCCTCTGTATTTGCTGACCAGATGAACTGTGTACTTAGAGCTGAAGCAATTGCTTTTAATCAATGGGCATTTTAAAGTTCAGCTCTCCTCTCTGAGTTTTTCCTCCTGCCGGTTTGCTAGATCAATAATGCTTACCCTTTAGTTTTCCTTCCCTCTCCAACTCATAGCAATGAAAAGAGAAGAGCTAATTTATCCCATGTGTTAATGTTTCGGCATGTTTTGAGCTTACCCAGAGCTTACACGCTTGTAATCTTAACTTGAAAAAAAGATGTTTACCATTCAAAACAAATCTTTTTTTCGTATATATTTCATTTTTTTCTGTTTTGCCTCTATTGCAAGTGATCACTGTTATACATTATATCATTCATTGAATATGAACCTCATTTTTTTCACAAACTGACTTCTGCTTTGTGATTATCTGGCATCTATCAATCCATCTAGCTAGATAGTTATCGAATTTCTACACCACACACCATGGTTTACAAATAAAGATTATTATCTTAATAATCTTTATTTGTAAACCATGGTGTGTGGTGTAGAAATTCCATGGTGTATGGTGTAGAAATTCGATAGCTATCTAGCTAGATGGATTGATAGATGCCAGATAGATAAAGTTGTTCTGTGTGCATAAAACCTCTGACCTGTTGCAAATCTTAATTCATGGGTCAGAGTCTTTATTGGTCCTTATTCTTCACCTTTGCCTGTCATGTAGCATTTTTGCAATATGGAGTGCCACAAATAAGAATTCTTGGGATCCATCACTTGGCTGTCTTGCAGGCATCCTGAATCCTCCTTATCCTTTGAAGGCTTATATGGGAAGGCTCAGTAAGATAAAATGACAGGGCTGACAGTGATTATTTGCTTTGGGAATGGGGGCATTGTCAAGGGGAAAGCTGCCCTAGGACACTCAGGAGGAGGCAAGAGCTGTTGACAAGAATCTTCAGCTGGATGATCAAATTATCTATGACCATTGAGGAACCCCTGTCATCTGTAGTACTGTGTCCATTATTATTCAGAGGTATGTTAAACCATCCTGTAGAAGAAATTATTTCTTTGTTAACATAGTCCCCTATACATAGTCATATAATGTGCATAGACTAAGTGTTTTCATGAATTCTCATCTCGATTGATGACTAAGGAATGTTGTCAGTGACAGAGATAGAGGATCATCATGAAGCCTTGTCAATTAGTCATGAAGCTGAAATGTCAAACAGCTTGCCTGGGGATGACCAGGATGAGTGCCTTGCCTATCCAGGAGAACTTTGTCAACACCTCTGTATCAACACTGTGGGGTCCTACAAGTGCTCATGTTTCCCAAGCTTTACTTTGCAAGATGATGGACTCAGCTGCAATCCAGGTGAGAGAATAAACCAAGGTGAGAAAAATGTATATTTGGACCTAACTATAACAACATTACTTGCATAGTTAGTGTTCCTTTATTAATGAAGTGCCCATTAGTTTCTAAATATATTCATAAATTAGCAACTTAAGTAGTTGGTGAACTTTGATCTTCAGATTGATCTTTGATTTTTTGTTTGTTTGTTTTATTTCTGCTCTTACAAGGATGAGACATTGCATAATGCTTCAATCATCACAGGTATATATGAACCCTTCTTCAATAGCTCCACCATATCCAGGAACAAGTAATATTGCAAGCCATGACAAACATTTAGCATTCTTTCTTATTTTCTAGCGCTTGTTTTTTTATTCAAACATGGTTATATCCTGAATAATTGGACATCCATAACAATGTCTACCAGACTGCCAGTGATGTGCAGCTGTAATTATCTTGTTTTACTTAGTAAAAACTAGTTTAGAAACTAGTGAACTTAAAAAAAAAAGAATAAAGCTTAATTTTCAAAATAAAATTTAGAAAAAATACATCTATATAATCAATCTTACACAAATAGTTCAGCTTCCCCATCCCACCCTCTTCCCCCGAAACTAGTGAACTTTTATGGCGGGTATTTGAATATTCTACTTAAGCAATCAGAATGGCTTTTGGATCAATCAGATAACAGTCTTCAAGAACATCTGGGTGGAAGTAAGTCATTCTTTTTTCATTGTCACTTGTTCATTCCATAGACCAAATGTTCTTCTTGAAGTCATCTATCAGGTGCAATCCTGCTGAAAGAGGAAAAGATGGTCACAAACTAAAATAACTTTGCAAGATTATTTGTCGTCATAACTACATACAGTTTCCAGAATCCAGAAGCAATGTGCTAAATTGCTGGGAAATGGAAGTTACCAGCAAACAGGAGCACTTTTGAGGGTTCTGGGGTTCTAAACACTATCTGGGTATCCAACATGGTCTTTAATACAGCGATTTTTTCTTACAATCTAGTAGACATTGTACTACAGGTAGTCCTCAACAATCAGAAGATGGCTGAGAGAGTTACAAATGGCAATAAACACACACTGGTCATAAATACATGCCAGTTGCCAAATGCCCAAATTTTGGTCATGTGACCATGGAGATGCTGCTAAATGCAAGGATCAGTCATAGGTTACTTTTTTTTAGTGCTGTTGCAATTTTGAATGGTCACTAAATGAATGGTGGTAAGTTTATTAATATTTATTATTTATTTATTATCGGACTCAAGTTGAGGATGACCTATATATCTTCCAATTTAATTCACATTTATGGATATTTCCAATGTTCTAAATGAAAGTCTTTATAAATCCTCTTTATAAATCTTATCTTTATAAGGTAGAATAAGTAGATTATTCACTTTCAGCACTGTGAGGCACAAGTTATCAGTTTCCCCCTTCTGAGTGTTTCTGATTTTTTTAAAGGAAAAAACAGCATGACAATTTATATTTTCAATTTGTCAGGCCTCCTAATATTTATATGCTTTCCCTAATACAAATAGTTTTACAAGCAGCTCCCTGTAATAAATACATATATTTTATAGTGTATAGTATTTTGTATAATTTATGCATAACTTTACATGTCTTTTAAAAATTATATATTTTACATATGCTTTAAAAATCAGAGATCTACATTTCAAAATTTGTAGACGTGCAAGAGCAAATTATTACTGCTTTCTGGTTTATGTTGTAATTTGCAGGATGCAAATTGGGTAGATAAATATTAAAATGAGAACCAAGTAAAATTCTCTCCCATCCCTGCTGAAAGTATAGAAATAATCACATTGGTAAAAAGTAAAATTCAAAACACGTAAACATTTCCAGGACAACCGTCAGGCTCATACATAAGCTGATAAAGAGTTTAAATTGACACTTCAAATGTCTTTTTTCCTTCTTCTCCCACCTAATAGAGGAATAAACACTGCATATGTCATGAGATTATTGAATTGTGCATGAATAATCTCAGCTAAACATCATTGTACAGCTTCAGGTGTTCCACTGAACATCAAAAGTAAAAAAAAGGGGGAAAGAAATATGGAAGTGGAAGAACTAGGTCTGCAAATGGATTAGTTTCCTTTGAATTTTTTGGTTAGTAAATAGCATTAGAATGTAGGTATTAAAAATACTATGGAGTGAATCAGAGATTCTATTCACAATTAATCAGAAACTAACTAAACCATAGCCTGTTGAACAGATTCGATCCCATGAATGTATTGAGCACAAACACAAACTCTCAAAATTAACCCAGTAGAAATAGTTAAGGGTAAGATAATCCTTACTTGTGAAGTCACTTGTGCAAATATTCCTGGAAAGTAGAATCTACCTGAAAACTCTCTAGCCTGTGCAATGCAATTATTTCAATTATTTTTCAAAAGAGAAGAAAATATAGGAAAGAACTGTCTTAAACCTCTCCTTCCCTTCCACTGTTCAGAAAGTGTGGGGATTCATGTGTGATTTCCTCGCTTAATGACTGCCCTGTTTAGTGACCATTCAAAGTTACAGCACTGAAAAAATGACTTTGTGACTGATTCTTGCACTTACAACCATCTCACCATCCCTGCAGTCACCAGATGAACGTTCAGGTGTTTTTTTATAAAACTATCTTCTTCACAGAAAGGGCTGCAGTCAGTGGTGGGATTCAGCCAGTTCCGACAGGTTCCCGAGAACTGGTAGCGATAATTTTGAGAACTGGAAAATACCACCTCTGATTGGCCGACCAAGGCAAATACCACTTCTGATTGCTGACAGCATAGCCACACCCACCAAACCACACCCACAGAGTAGGTAGCGAAACTTTTTGAATACAACCACTGGCTGAAGTTCTGGGGTGAATTGGATTGAATCAATATAAACCTAGTGGACTCATGAAGTAAAGATAGTCCAATACAATTCCCTTATCCAGAACATTTTGTCGCACACCTGCTTTTAATTATATCTCAAGATAATGTGAAAATGTGTTCCTTTGCATGTTTTCCAGCCTTTTTATTTTGAAAAGTTGGTCCAAGCATTTATTTTTTTCACTGCCAACACCAATAAAACTTCCCCTCTTTCTATCACTATGCTTTTGTCCCATTTTGCTTCTTCCTTTGAGGAAAATTCGAGAAAATATTCTTAGAAAAAAGTCATGTTTTATTTGAAGAATAATTAGCAAGATTTTGATTCAGTGCAGAATGGACAGTCTGTTAGCCATGTGTTGTATCTTATATTTACCATTCTACCCCATCTCTATAAATTCATTTGGTTCAGGTTTTTACCTTTATTCTCTGTCTTCAGTGGAGAATAATTTTTTGCTTCAGTTTATTTCAGAATATTTCCACTCATGGAAAATTAATGAGGAAAAATAAAATACATAAAATTAGATTTCATCTTAGCCAGTAGCTTTTATTAGAAAATCCAGTTAAATTGGGCAACACTCATTCTAATTAGGGAGAACAAATGTTAGCTTATTTTTTCTTTATATGTTGTCATCATTGGAGCTCTGTTTTTAAATACGTACATAATGTGTGCAGTTCTTAAAATTGGAACAATAAACATAAAAGCTTTCTGATGTTATAGTTTATATCTTGTCATAGATGCTGATGTTTTAAATTTAGATTCAAATCTGAGAGTAAATTGTGCTGTGATGTCAGGTTCATATCAAGTTTGTTGCTATGGAAAATAGACCTGGTTAGATATACTTTATTGCACTTGTTTTCTTAAAGGAACAACACATAAAAAATAGGAAACTTTACATCTTTAACATTACATCTCTTCCTCTATTATTAATTGTCCATTTTCATTAAGTATTTACAATGCTAAAAACATTTGGTTACAATGCAAAATTCAGTGTAACATAAAGGTTTCATAGTTAAAACCCATATGTTTAGCAGAATGTGTTGATTCTGTAATACTAATCTTATAGTGGATTAATATTGGCATTTTAAAAATTATATCTATTCACATCCATTTCTGTCTCTACAGAAGTCAACATTAACACTTTAAGTACTACTTGAAGTACTACTTAAATACTTAAATTCCAGCTTAATATTTTTTTCCTTTTTATGGCCTTGTAATCAGTTTAATGGGTTTCAGATGTTCATTTCTGAAAAGATTGATTATGTAGCATCAAGTCAGTATCAAATCTTAGTGACAACAAACAGCAAACAGCAGCCCTTTTGAGAGTTATGGGGTTTTGACCCTAGGTAACTAATATGGCCTTTGATCCAGCAATATCTTCTGAAGATAGAACTACTAATAGACATTGTACTATAGGTACTACAGAGCAGGAAGGATATGTTTATGTACCATCAAGTAAGTGTCAAATCTTAGCGACCACATGAATAGATTTTCTCCATGATATTCATGAATAGACCATGTTTATAGTTTAATCAGATTGCGCACCTGTTGGCATTCCTAAGATCAAAGTAATGAATAAAATCACACTAATGATTACCACCTGGGGCATTTGAACATTTTTTAAAAATTCATTTTTATTTATTTTTCTTTACTTCCAATTTTTAACTTTAGATGTTCCTGTTAAGGAGTTGCAAGTTAAGGAGTTATACCTAACTATGTTTGTCTAACAATAGAACATACATTGCTAGTGGATTAGTCTCCCCTTTATACTCTAAATCTATTCCACAAGACCTTCTGAAGTATATTTGTTGCAAGGAGATTGTGGGGTAGAAGAAGAGCAAAAGAAATTTCCATTGCATGATGTCTAAAGTAGTCCAAAGAGTCTGAAAGTTAAAGACAGTCTTGATCAATGATGAATAATATCATATGAGAAATATGATAGCTGTTTATCATGAATTCCAAAGATCAAAATGGGAGTGTGTATGCGTGTGTGTATTCAATAAAATTATATAAAATTATACACACACATGCATAAACTTTTATTAAAAGTTTTAAAAAACAAAAATTAAAAATGATACTGATATAGAATAAGACATAAAAAATAAAAGGGAAAAAAAGATAATAAACAGTGCAAGAAAGAAAAAGAAAAATAGAAAGAAAAAATACAAAAGAAGTGGCTTCTGATCTTTACAGCAGTTATAAGTACAATTATAAATATATCTCTTCCTCTAGTTATATCATGACTCTCTTTTTTCTGTAATCTGTCCAATCATCATAAATTTATTTTTTTTCTTTTACACAAAAAGTCCATAAGGGATTTCAGCCAGTAGTAAATAAATTGTCTTTTCTCTGATCAAAAAAGCCAATCATCTTTTTACAGATTGTCAGAGTTGGAAGAGACATTGTTGATTGTCGACCTGGATTGAGGGGGGGGGTTTAAATTTTAATTAATTGTTTTAGCAGGGTTAATTAATTTAATATAATTTTAATTGTCTATTATTGTTATGGGTTTTAACGCTTTCCCTGTGAACCGCCCTGAGTCGTGAGAAAAGGCGCGGTATATAAATCTTGTTATAAAATAAATAAATAAATTGTAGATCATCTAGTCCAACCCCCTGGCCAAGCAGGATAATTACCTTTACTTAGGATCAAACTCACAGCCTCCTGATTGTGAAATGAGAGCTCTACCTCTAGGCCATCTCTCTGAATCTTCATCAATCATTCCTTCATTGTAGATATGGCAAAAATTCTGGTCTCAGGTATATATTTATCTTTCAAAGCTACTGGTTCAGTATATGCATTAGAATTCAACAATTCAACATTTTATAGCTTTTTTACATTTCCACAAAGCATAATAAAATAACCTTTTTTGTTGTTCACATTTCCAACATAAATTTGAAGTGCTTTTACACATTCTAGACAATTTCTCTAGTGAAATATATCAGTGATACGTTTCCTTTGCATCTTGTAACAAGGTTTTTAGCTCTGGTATTTAGCTCATGTTTTTTTCCTTGCCATACAAACTTAGATACATCCTTTTGGCACTGTCTAAATCATAGAATTCTCCCCAGCAATGATAGTTGTAGTTTCTCCCATCGTAACATTTTAACTTCATTCCATCTCTTACCATAATTATTTTGAAATAGCACACAATTAGAGTTGGACATGACTGGAGAGGGTTTACCATTTTTAATATTTGCATGGTGATTCGCACCTGTTTTACTTTCTTCTCCATCTGAAAACCTGTTTTATTCAATAGTTCTGTTCAATTCCCTATTTTCATCTTTTTGTTAAGATTTTCATTTTTTTGTTTATAAATTTTAAATAAATTTTAAAAAGCTGATGTACCAATTTCTTTTAATTTTCCCTTTAATGTTTCAATTCCCCTTAAAGGATCTTCCAAAATTAAGTCCAAGTCATCTGCAAAAGCCCTTGACTTATACATTTATTGTTAAATCTTTTCTCCCACATCCTCACGTCTTTTCTTATATTTAATATTTGAAGGAACAAAATAAACAAGATATGAGACAGTAGGCATACTTGTCTTATTTTTTTGTATCTCACAAGAGAGTTTAATTACTATGTTTCGCAGTAAACTATACACTTATTTGAATATTCCAAAGAAAACCTTCTTTGGAAATATAAAGATATGAAAGAATGTAATTAAAATATTTCTGTAATATATACTTCATTAGATTTTGAAGACGATGCACAAAATACTGCCTTAGAGAAGAAAGCTACTTTAGCTCCAGAAGCTTTAAATATTCAACCTGCAAACAACAACACTTTACAAATAGAACCAGATAAATGTAAAGGTATGTCTAATTGGGAGCTGGAGATAAGTATTTATTTATTCATTCATTCATTTATCTAATTTATATAGTCACACATTTCATAGAACATGCAACTCTATATATTGTTTTTCAAGTGTTTGAAAATCATTAAAAGCTTCCTTGGCGATTTTTATTTCAATACTAGTCCAAACAGCTTCCAGTAGATTGACAAAAAAGAAAAACAGAAGCTCAGAGGATAATGTGCTGCATAATTGGAGGTTAACTTGAAAACACAAGGTTATTTAATATTAGCTGTTTAGAGTTGTTTGTGCAACACAGCTGTGTGTAGTAATTTCAGCCTCATAGATAAGTTAGCTCAGGTGTGTTTACCAATAAAAGAAAGATTCTAAAGAATGATTCAGCATATGAGGGTATGTGGTTTGTTTGCATGTTTACTTTCTGATATGATAACAAGAATATAATTATAATAGAAAAGGAATTCACTTTAATTGTTCTCAATGTGTTTTGAAATATTGTGTTTCCCAGATAATGGTCCCTGCAAGCACATTTGTAATATGGTGGAAGGGGAAATTGTGTGTACTTGTTCACTTGGCTTTGTCCTCCTGTCAGATGGTGTTTCCTGTGAAGGTAAGTTTGTTGAAATTAAAATCCTTACTTCTCAGTTCTACTTACTGATGGACCTTTAGACACTGTCAGAATGGTTCTATTATTTTATTTATTTGAAAAGATAAATATCCCTCTAAAGCCTACATATTATATCTCTAAATCAGCTTTTGGTCTATTTATTTTACAAATAGTTGTAAAACAATTCAAGCACATGCTTTACCTTCATTTAGAATTCTCTGAATGTATTGCATATTCTAATTGGTCACACTATGAAAGTTAGTTCCTTCACTGGGCAAAATATATGATTCAATTTTGCATAATTTGTAGGGTGCTTCCATATGGCTGTCACCAAGCATGCCTAACAGAAAGACAAGAAACACTCATTTCATATATCTCTCCTTAATGGATATTCTGTAGTAAAAAAACATGGGAAGGTTTAAAGTGTAATAAAAGTTTAATTAAACTCCTCTTTGAATGAGGCAGGGTAGTCATTCCTGACTCTAGGAGGTGGTGTTCATCTCCATTTCAAAGCCAGCTCTGTCCAAAGATGTCTCCGTGGTCACGTGGCCGGCATGACTAAACACCGAAGGTGCACAGAACGCTGTTACCTTCTTACCAAAGTGGTCCCTATTTTTCTACTTGCATTTTTACATGCTTTCGAACTGCTAGGTTGGCAGAAGCTGTGACAAGTAATGGGAGCTCACTCCGTTATGCAGCACTCGGGATTCGAACTACCAAACTGCGGACCTTTCTGATCGACAAGCTCAGCGTCTTACCCACTGAGCCACTGCGTCCCACTGTGTATATGTAGCATGTAATAAATTCATAGTACTTTTGAATTCTATCCTGGCTCCTGATTTCTTGCACCTGACATTAATCACACATTTGACCCTGCCCTCTGGCTCAATCTGGTCATTTCCTACATGACCAGAAAAAACATAAAAGCCCTTTCCAATATGCATATTATAGGATTATTATATAGATCCTTCGGTATTTTCCCTCTGCGGCTGAAAAATCAGCCTAAATAAGTGGGATTTCCAACAGAATGCTACAATAGGAATATTTTTGTTCAGCTTTTCTGCCTCAAGTTTAACTTAATGCCCTCCTGGTTGACAGAGCATGCTCAGCCTCATTAAGTTGTTTTTGATACTTGGATTTCTGCTATTCTGGTGAATGGGGCTTTTTGTCTTTTTGCTTGCAAACATTTTTGAGGACATAATATGCATTGACATATTATGGATACCTGATGCATTTCTTGGGGTAAAGATGTGAAAAGGCAGTTTATAAACATTTAAATCAAACTGTTAAAATGTATACTGTATATGCAGGTCTGTGGCTGTCCAGTGGTTCTATTCTAGTTGATGTTTTTCAGTAGTGAATTTGGCCTGTAAGCATCTATTTTTTGATAGGATAGGTGTAACCCTAACCCTAAGATTCTATTAAGAGTTCACATTTAGGGTGTGTCATTCTTCGAGATTAGGAATCAGTGATGGGATCAGCAATGAGGCAGATGAAACAAAAAAATAAAGGAGAATATTTGTCGCTCGGGGTTGAAATGAAGAGTTCTCGGTGCTCTCTGAGCTTGGTTGTTTTCTTGCAGACATTTCATTACCCAAACTAGGCAACATCATCAGTGCTTGACTAACCAAGCTCAGACAGCATCCAGGACCGCTCAAAACAAAAAATGTGGGATTAGTGTATGCAATGTCCCCAGTTTGAGGATTATAGGACTGGGGTTTTTGCCTTCCCATTTCATTCAAAGAAGGCCAGGGAGGGTAGAAGAATGAGGGATTGTAATGGTGATGGCACAGCCTGTGTAAGTGTGGCAACCTCATGCTACATTTGAGATGAAAGAGGACCGATTGAATGCCACATAGTATTAGAAAACTGGATATAATTTAAATGTAAATGAGTGTTTATTCAACCTTACTGTTTATAGTAATGACTGTGTCAACAAATAACAGTGTGCCATGTGTCGTTTTGGGAGACCAGCATAGCTGCAACCCTCTGAAATGCTTATAATTTGATAAAATGAAGCCAATCCCAGCTTAATGAACTCTACGCTAGTCACAGCACCGTTTCCCACTCAGTTTAGCAAATTCTAAGCTCCCCCTTAGAGGGACGCAGTGGCTCAGTAGGTAAGACGCTGAGCTTGTCGATCAAAAAGGTCAGCAGTTTGGTGGTTCGAATCCCGAGTGCTGCGTAACGGAGTGAGCTCCCGTTACTTGTCCCAGCTTCTG
>JANHFQ010001437.1:170188-182751 GCA_032468035.1 Aparallactus werneri
GTTGTCAACTTATACTGTATAGTAATAATGTTCCAGATTTTCTTTCAAATTCTTTATCCATCAAACCAAAAAGAAAAACTTTTGCTTTCAGTTTCACATTTATCTTAAGAATCTGCTGAAATAAAGTAGAAATCTGATCTCAGTAGTTCTTGGGTATATTTCAAGTCCATCAGAGATTATTTAAAAAACTACCCTATTTGCAGTTCATTTCTAACATACATTTGAAACTTCCTTACACATTTTTGACCATTTTTCCAGTTTTAAATACCAATGATACATCATCTTACAGAAATTTTCTTCCCAATTATAATTCAATGTGAATTTCAATCCATTAGAGTACATACTTTCCCATTGACCAATCATTATATTTTAACAAAGGTTCTTTTCCCATTGCATCATACAATCTCTAACATATTCATTCCCTCCCTCCACCCTGCTTTAAATGACCAACTGCAAGAAATGAAAATAATCAAGAAATTGGACAAACTGTCTAAAATAATAGAAATAAAATTATGCACGGCTTAGAAAAAGTAGATATTCCTTCTTTATATGTTTGAAAAGCAGGTTTATCTAATAGTTAGATCAAGTTATATCTAGGTTAAAGAAAAGAAGGGGATTTTTATCACTGTCTCAACCTACAAAGGTTTCAGCTTTAGAACAAGATTAGTGAAATTCAACTGATCCTAAAACTTTTTTGTCTATTTGATTGTTTGTAATCCTGCACTGGATGAAATGATGTTTCATATCATAGGGAACAATTTTTGCTCAAATGGATTAGATTACAGAATGCATCCAAAATCCAGAACCCATGGCTCCCATGGGATTGAAATTTGGCAAAACTGTGGCTGCTTCAGTTCTGGAAGTTGCTAGGGCTTCAAATTCAACTGCAATCTCAGTAACTTGAGTGAATGAATAAAAGCGATTTGGTATTTTGTTAAATCCATCATAGATGAAAAATCCATCTACAGAGAGATGGCTTAGAGGTAGAACTCTCGCCCCACAATCAGGAAGTTGTGAGTTCTATCCTAGGTAGAGACAATTATCCTGCTTGGGCAGAGTGTTAGACTAGATGACCTACAAGGTTCCTTCCAACTCTGTCAATCTGTGAATATTGATTAGGCAGTAGTGATGGTGGGGTAATGCAAGTAGAAAAAGTAGATGACATAATTTGTATGTAATAAATCATATAGCTTTTTTCAATGGTTGATGTTGGTTTTAAACAGCATCTTAGTTAAGTAATAACAATGTGTTATTTTGGTAGAGTTTTGACTTTAGAGGAAAATTAAGAACAGTTTGGCCAACTATCATTAACCAGCCTAGGAATAAAACAGTGCTTTGAAAAATATCTCTGCTATACTAAAGTAGTGGAATGCTGATGTTGGTGTGAAATTCTTCATCTGGGTCATTTACCCTAACAACCAGTGGTGGGATTCTATTCTTTTTACTACCAGTTCTGGGGGCATTCGGCCAATCAGAGGTGGTATTTGCCGGGGTCAGCCAATCAGAGGTGGTATTTGCAGGTTCTCAAAATTATTGCTGCTGGTTCTCTGGAACCTGTAGGAACTGGCTGAATACCACCTCTTCTAACAACTCCCTAACTTGGTTAGCACTAGTAAGACTTCTTTAGAAACTTTTGAAATTATAGAAATTAGAGTTTTGTTGTATCTAGAAACTTCATAGTTCATTGCAATATTAGTAATGAAAACATTGTACCTCTGGCCTTGTAAGTATACTCATATGCTTAGACTTTAAACACTATAATGCTTTTGTGTGTGTCTGTGTGTGCGTGTCTGCGTTAACAGAGTGAAAGCATAAGCAACCAAATAAAAACTCATTGTGGTTCTAGCTTTTTTTCTTTTGCAAGAAAGAATACAATGGATAATTAAATTTTAGATTGGATAAACTTATGGTTCTAGAAATAGATCATTGGGACAGGTTGGAGTCATTATGGTTGCTTCTTTTTGCTTAGATAATTCTCAACAAATTTATTCTTTTTAATGCAATAGAGTGGTTAGCAGCAATTTCTTCCAACATTTAGCTGGAAAACACTGTAACTGTCATGAAATGGGATGCTCTTTTGACAGAATAACGTACAGAAAGTAATTAAAAGCAGAAGTGATTGGAATGCACAATTTCCAAGAAAACTAATCAAAAAGTTGAACAAATGAAGTAAAGGCAACTTGTGTTGTAAATTGGCAGATTTAAATCATTATTAAAATCAACATTTTAATGCTTGCTGTAAAGTGAACAGAGATGCAAAGAGATGCTTTAATTTTAAAAAAAATCAGTTTTTGATTCATGATATATTGCTAGGCTCATTTAAAACAAGAGAGATTAAAAACAGATTAAAAGAGAATCTTTCTAACCAAATTCAGGTTTTGTAAATTTATAATACTGTAGAAGTATATGCCATTTATTTATAGTATTGGCCCTAGAAATGGTACTTGAAATTCTGGTATAATTTCTTTATCTCCAAATAAAATTGTCTACAAGAAATCCAAGGATCCCAAAGGTTATAAAGTTCAAGCAATTGTTATTCATGCTCACAATATTATATGCTACTGCCTAGTGTGATGCTAACACATGTACTGAGAGCCAATATTATTTAGTGATTAAGATATTAGGCTGGAATGGAGCTCATACGAATTCAAGTATACTTTATTCATGGAAATCTACTGAGCAGAATTAACTCTGTCTTTTCCAGTTCAATTTATTTCATATGGTTGCTACTGCAGTAAAAATAGGAGAAGGAAGTGCTATATACCTTACCTTTAGTTCTTGAATGAAAGGCCAGATGTAAATCAAACGAACAAATAAACAAACAAACAGTAAATTAATTTTAAAATGGTAGTGCATTTGTTGGGCACATGTAAATGGATGAAAAGTATTATCAGTCCTCAGAGTATATGACAATGGCTTGATTGGTATGGAAAGAGATCAAGGAAATAATTCAATTTGTAATGAAATCTAACTCTGCCTTTATTATTCTATATAACTGATTTTTTTTTCTTATTATCTGAAAATGTTGGTTTAATAACAGAACAGAATAATAGAATAACAGAGTTGGAAGGGGCATTGGAGGTCTTGTAATCTAACTCCCTGCTCAAACAGGAAACACTATACCATTTCAGACAAATGGTTGTTCAGTCTCTTCTTAAAAACTTCCAGTTTTGGAAGACCCACAATGTCCACTGATTAGTTGTTTCATCTGTCAGGAATTTTTTCTTCGTTCTAGGTTGGTCCTCTCCTTGATTACGTTCCATCTATTGCTTCTTGCCTATGCTTAGGACATAATTCAGGACATTCCAAACAACAGCCGCCCTGAGTCCCGAGGGAGTTAGGTGGCCTATAAATTTTAACAATAAACAATAAACATAGGACAATTAAATATGTGAATGTAGTTGTTTCTATATTCAATATATGTCAAGAAAAAAAAGGAAGCTAATGTTTGTTTCATCTCAAAATAGAGTGCTCTTAAAGGCTTTGCAATTTGAATTTCTATTTTATTTTAAATTATAGGGTTTGTCTGTAAGAACTACAGAGCATCAGGCCAGCTTTGGCAAAGGGAATTGTAATAACTAATCACTCTACCTGCAATTTCCGGGAAAAATTAACCCACTTCTGCTCCTGCTGCATGCTCAGGCTTCAAGCAGCTTCATTCCAGACATTTGCTAAAAATTGTGATACAAAAGGAGAGTGACCATCAACTGGCTCATGGTGGTTAACGTAATTGCTACTTTTTGCTTCTATAGATGTTGATGAATGTCAGTCTGCCACACACCGCTGTGGAGAAGGACAGATTTGTCACAATCTACCTGGAGCCTACCGCTGTGATTGCAAGATGGGATATCAGTATGATTCATTCAGCAGAACTTGCATTGGTAAGTATGACACAGGGGAATTGGTATTGCCGATTATTGAAATGTGGACCTCTGGTCTGATTTTATACGCTAATGATTTCAGCATAAGTATGAATTCCATTGCACTAAAGCTCAAATAAGATAGCACCATTGCTTCTGAAGTACCCTTCATTCACATGGACTAATTTGTCTGTTTGATAATTGCATGGTCCAGTTTTATTTCAAATATAGCCATTGATTGACGTGAACCTAATCTAGTACTTGTTGATAAACTAAAAAGTCTCCATCTCTCTGTTTTACTAAGTATGTCCACACTTGCAAAGAAAATAGGTCCTAAGTGATGTGGATGCTAGATAACAATCTACCAGCTATTCAATTTCTGAGTGGATGCTGTAATCCAGTCAGTGCAAGTGGGTGCTGTAGTCTCCTTATGACACATGTCAAGTCATTTAATTTAATTAGACAAAAATGAATGGCAGATTGTTGCAAAACTTTGTACACACTCACACAGTATAATTCTTTAAGCTTAGCTTGGAAGGGTGCCTAGAATTAGAAAGAATGGTATGAACATTTCTTCCCTTCACCAGCTTTCTTCCCCACGGTAGCATCGAAGTCGAAATGAATTTTGAAAGAGATGACCATGGAGATATGCTTGAAGATTTTTGACCTTTGCAAATTCCTATACCCAATGCATGTTATAGGTTATACCTTGCTACAATAACTTCTGGATGTTATAAATAAGTGATTGAAACTGGCAATCTTGGAAACAATCAGCCAGTTTGCGCTCCTTTGAGATTCCAATTTCAGAAAATTAGAAGAAGTGAGAAAAGGGAGGGCAGAACACTCTTTACAGAATTGCTTATAAACCTCTAGACCACTGTAATATCTCCCCTCCTAGTCTATTTCTACTCCAGGTTGGATATGCTTGGATTCTAAATGATTTCAACTGGAGCAGTATATCTAAGAGAACTGATTTATTCACATTTATCATGATTGGGAAATGTACCTGAATGGAATCTTAAGAATGCTGATTTGGAACAAACAGATTTAAAGATTATGAGGCTTAGCGTCTGGAAGAAAAAAACAGAGAGGGGTTGGAGCTTACATAGCTTCAGGATGCTGAGCCAAATAATGTCTTCTAATAGTAGCACAAGTAGATTGACATTGCTGGGACTTGGGACAGGGCTTTGATGGGATAGAAATTGTAAAAGATTGACAGTTAAAAAAGGAGGTTGTGTCCCTAACTTTAGCTAATGAATTACCTTGCTTACAAAAAAAATAAAATTCATAAACTGTCAATCTAAAATTATCTAATTATAAAGAAAAAAGAATATGACATTGACAGAGAAATGCAAGCTCCATTGCCAAAGCGACAAGGCTTAAAACTTACTTTAAGTACAGAACAGTCAGTAATATTGAGAAGCAGCTCAGATAGACCCTTCTCTAATTCACTGAAGTATAAGTAGGAAGAGGAGTCATCAGACTTGCATGAAAGTGGTTTTAACCTCCTTGTGCAATTCATTTCTTGGTCTGGTCCTACCTAGTGGGACACATCCATTGGTATAACTTCATATTCTGGAGGTTTCCAAAACCATTCTATGTGCTATAAGTGATTTGGTAAGTCAAAAACATAGAATATAAATGTAGAAAACTTTGCAAAAATGAAGTGCTGATTTATGCAGATTTAAGGTGGTAACTGCATTTTTCTATACTTCTTTATTTCATTATACTGATAAGCAAATAAAGTAATGAAAGGTAAACATCCAAGATGGAAACAATTACACAAATCTTCCTCTAACACATTTGCCTTTTTTCTGCCTTACAATTTACCAGATGTATTTTATGATTATCAGTTTTATTTTTGTTTTGCAATAGACATAAATGAATGCTGGAATTATCCAGGCCGACTCTGCCAGCATTCGTGTGAAAACACTCCTGGATCCTATCATTGCTCATGTTCTTCTGGATTTCGCTTGGCTTATGATGGGAAACATTGTGAAGGTATTTGTAGATGAAGCTATCTCAAAAAAAAAAAAGTCAGCAGGGCTGGATTGCACAGTGAGAAGTGTCTTGCAGAAAACAACACATTTCTAAATGCAAGTTTTGAAATGTTTATGCTTTCTTTTATATTATTCTATCCTTTACTTGTCACAATTAGCATCTCCAGTTTTCCAATGTACTTTGTATAGTATAATATAAAAGGAAGCCCTGCCTTAACTGTAATTGGGTCCTTTTTTCATGTATTTGTATTTCACTGAAAAGGAATAACTACAATCTAATTTAACTTGCATTGCAGGCCTATTGTTTTGAACAACATTACAATGATAATAGCATGATAAATATGAATGGTGTTATAACTGTTACCATATATACTCGAGTATGAGCTGAATTTTTCAGCACCCAAAATGTGCTGAAAAAGTCACCCTCGGCTTCTACTCGAGTCAACTAATTTTTGGGACCTAAGGTGATGCCCGCACAGCGCGTGCCAAATGCATTGTGCTGGCATCAATTTAGCCCCGAAAATCAGCGGTTTTAGTTCCGATTGGCCGTTTTGAATTTTTGGGGGGAATTTTTTTTGCTGGGACCTCCCACCCACCTGCAGTCCATAGCTACCTTTATTCACTCTGTTTGCAGCAGCACAGCTATTTGCTCTTTGCTGGGAGGGCAAACATTATTTTTTATAAAAAAAAAAAAATAATTTAACAATTCAAAATGACCGACTGGAAATAAAACAGCTGATTTTCGGACCTAAATTGATGCCCCGGCTTATACACGGGCCACTAACTTTTCCCAATTTTCATGGATGAAATTAGGCACCTCGGCTTATACTCAGGTCAGCTTATACTCGAGTATATACGGCAATCTTTTCCTTCTAGTGCTTGGTAAGGATAATTTTGTTAGGGTTAATTACTTTGGTTTTTCAAGGCTGACATGCAGTACAGAAATACAATAAATAAACAATACTTAATTTTTTTGCCATTGTGTGGCTTGATTTTTTTCTTTCTTGCTATTTTTTAAAATAATACCTTTCTGATGTTAATGCTGAGTGCTATTTTAGAGTGTAGTCCTATTTCAGAGTGTCATCTCAACGATTAAAGAAATCCACTGCAATCGATCAAATGTCAATGCAGCATGCATTTCAAACCTTAGAGGCATGTACATTTCAAAAAAAAAATCTCATTTGAAAGCTTTCAAGAACAAAGGACATGTTGGCAATGATTGCCCTGGATTATCTCCATCTGAGTTATAAATGGTGGTGCCTTCTGTGTTGACATTGACTCATCTTTGAAAGGGGATCTCTCTCTCTTTTCCTTTCTCTGGAGCAGTAGGAACACGAATTGCTGGAAGGAAGCCAGATATTTTTTTTAAAAAAATCTTGCAGGAGGAAATTAAGGGACAGAACATCTAAAACTAGGCTGAGAAATCTTTATGTTGGCAGTACATACTGCATGACCCAGATATTATTGTCTGGATTCTGAGAATTACAGATGTGGCTGTATTCAAGGAACTATCAGAATGCTCTTGGATATGTATTTCTCTGCCAAAAGGAGGAATCCAGAAGAACTAGACATCGGTCTTTGTGAAAACAATGTGGGGATGGAATGCTGTTTTCTAGGAATTTCTCAGTTCAGCATGTGATGGTAAACTAGAAATGATTTATGGCTTTTCTTGCCTCTGCAAGCTAGTGGCAGAGCAAAAGTTTTATCTCAGAATGTACATTTAAATGTGGGGCTGTGCAGGGAGTTGGCATTCTTTATCAAGGGTGTCCATAAGGTGTGTGCATGTATGTGTCAAAAAAGTCAAGATGGCAGCACAATTATGCAATCAAACCCCAACCTTTTTTTGCATATATCATGCGTCATGTGCTTATGGTTGACATTTTGGCTTTGCTGATGACCTAACTTTTCTGACCTCTCTGAAAGCTTCTTTAGGAGAATCAGCTAATTATCTGCTTATTCTCCAAGGCAGGAAGGATCCTTGAAGGTCTTCTAGTCCAACCCTTTACCCATGACAGGAGACCTTATATCTGCACAAATGGTTGTCTACTCTTTTTTTGAAAACCTCCAGCAATGGAGCACCAACAACTCTGGGAGGCAAGCTGTTCCATTAGCTAATTGTTCTTACTGCCAAAAAGTTTCTCCTTAGTTCCAGGTTGGATCTTCCTCTGATAAGCTTCCACCCATTGCTTCTTGACCCATTCCTGGGAGCTTTAGAGAATAAGTTGACCCTCTGCAACAGTTTTCATGTCCATCTTCAGTTGTCATTCTGCTACAAAGATTAAGTGATGTTCCCCACCCCCCTGAAATCTTTTCTTCCCAGAGGATCTACATTTTACAAAGGTGTAGTAAATTTTTCTGTATGATAGGGTGAGTTTGTGACAGGGTCTTAGATGACAACTAAGTTAGAAGGTCATAACTGAAGAAGCTTCTTGGATGAGAAATGAAACATCTTCAAGGAAAAACAAAGGAAGTCCAGTTGCCCACTGAAAAAACACCTTTGGGACAACCATGACCTGGACAACTGAGAATCTCCATAGATCTTAACTGACAAACAATGGAAGATAACAATGAAAGACATCCTTGAAATTTAACAATTGTTTTTCCCCAGACAAAAGTGATGAGGTTGGAACAAATTTAAGAAAATTAACTGAGGGATATTATTATTGATGTTACACTAGTAGCAACTTCAAATCAATGTTGGCCAATCTGAAAAAGCACAGCAAAGTTGTATATACTTGGATGGACACTGCAGACTCGATTGAGAAGTTCAACTTTGTCCCCCCCCAAAAGGAAATAAAAAATAAAACAAAATATTTGTAGCTCAGAATTGAAATGAGGAATCCTTGGGTCCTCTCTGAGCTTGATTTTTTTCTTGCAGATGTTTCATTACTCAGAAAAGGTAATATCATCAGTGCTAGTCAAGTAAATAACAAATCACTTTTGTATTGTTGCCCAAATCCATCACATGGATGTGTCCATGAAATCACCAATAGGCAGCTGTACTTGCGGGAGACTTTTGTGGTTCGTGTTGTTATTTCTATTATTTTCCGGCTTGTCAGTCTCCAAATTTGGATAGCATTTCAATTTGAGATTTTTATTAATTTCATTTACTCTTTACTATTCTAGCCAAACTTTGGTCTGCCAAACAAGACTTTTTCTCTAAAAAAAGTTTTCAAGTCTTGGAAGACTTGAATTGCAACTTAATTTCAGTCTTATAACCTGGTTAACTCACTACCTTCCTTCAGATTAGCAGCAACTCCTTGGTCAAGCTAGTTTTTCAGGAATGTCCTCAAGGTAGGGTCAAAAAAGTCAAGATGGCAGCTGCAATTGTGCAAATGAACCCCTACGCCCAACCCCTTGACTCAATCTCATTACAAATGTCCTTATTGATCATTAATGCCATTCTTGTTATAGTGCTGGTAGTCTTACAACTACTCATTTAGTGACTGTTTGAAATTACGACACTGAAAAAAGGGACTTAAGACCATTTTTCATACTTATGACCATTGCAGCATGCCTGTGGTCACGTGATCAAAATTCAGATGCTTGGCAACTGACTCATATTTATGAGGGTTACAGTGTCCTGGGGTCATTTTGCGGCCTTCTGACAAGCAAACTCAATGGGGAAGCCCGGTTCACGTAACAATCAGATTAGGACTCTGCAAAAGCTAGGAAGGTTTCCACATTTGCCTGTTTCTGGATCCCAGACTGAAACAAGAGAACCTGTATTTCCTCTTATATGTAAAAGAGAGCTCCCTGTGGCATCAGGAAGAATTTTCCTTTCGCTGCAGTAAAAGGAAGTTTTCATTGCAATTTCTCTGAAGGAGTTATTTTAGATGGCTTCGGAGCCAATCTTGGGTGGAAAGTTGGATGCAATTCATTAAGCCTTTTAAGCAGGCTGAATATCCTGAGAAATAATTCTGCAGATGTAATATAAATGTAGTGTGTTTACGTATTATTTAATTCCACAAATATAACATGAACATAACCAAGGGTGCACCGGGTATCTCGACTTCTATTTCAATACCTTCACCTCTAGAAAAGAATAGTTAGCTCAGAGTTGAATTGTAGGGCCCTTGGTACTCTCGGAGCTTGGTTGTTTTCTTGCAGATATTTCATTACCCAACTAGGTAACATTATCAGTGTTAGAAGGGAGAGGGTTAGGTCTCACAAGCAGTAAACAAAACTCCAATCAAGGAACTACCAACTCAAACAAACAATGAAATAGTAAACAACAGCCTAATCAAGGTATCAAGAGGAAAACACTCCCACCAACATTGACAGAGCAAGTCACTTGTATATAAACAGAGACTTCAAATCCCACTCCTTTCTAGCACTGATGATGTTATCTAGTTGGGTAATAAAATATCTGCAAGAAAACAACCAAGCTCAGGGAGTACAAGAACCCCACACCCTCATCTCTATACCCCACTAGCTTTGTGATCTTCAGATAAAAAATAGGACATATGGGGTAATAGGTAAATTGTGATATTAGATTTCGGATAGCCCATTGACATATATATTATCATAACACTGCATCAGGACAAATAGGTGACTGCTTTCTCATTGTGTGAACTGATTTCATTTAATTGCCCAACAGTTTGTGTGAATATAAGGAAGGGTAGAAAATAATTTTTCATTATCCCTTGTCATCCAGTTCCCACCAACACCATATATGTAAAACCCACCCAAATGGAGTTACCCCATTTGCAACCATCACTCGCAATGAACTTTAGGTGTATTTTCAAGTGCGGCAAGTAACACAAGCCACACATCCCACTTCATATGTGACATGAATGTGTGGTTCACGTGTTATTTGTAAAGCCACCTTTGTAAGAATTCCTAAGACAAGAGACTTCTGTTCTGGCCAAGTCAGATGGCACCCAGAGATACAGGTTTCCTGGTCCCTGCCTAGACAGCTCACTTGAGAAGCATTTGATTGTCTTGTTTGAGGAAGACTCACTGTTTTGTGTCAGAAACGGTGTGGAGAATCCCAGATTCAATCTGTGCAACAGTCCTCAAAAAGATTAGGTAATAACAGGTGCTCCAGGCTAAAGTCTTAGAGAACTGTTGTATGAGAAAGTTTGCATGCTGGTTGATGGCACTGAACTTAGGTTCTCCTTGAATTTAATAATTTCTTTCTCCTTCCATTAATGTGTGTTTTTCCTCTGTTGCTCCTTATCAGCCCTAGGACTTCTCTATTGGCTCTGCCTTGTTGTTAATCTTCTTTGCTGTGCGCTTTCTGTTGTTTTTGTTTTTGCCTCTCTCCAGCAGGAACACATTAACTCACCCTTTCTTAGAAACCTGTGGGAACAGCTCCGCCCCTGTTCTCTGCTCCATGTGTGTGTATCCTAGTCAAGAAATAAACAAGCCCTTGTTAGCAGGCAGCCGACTCTGCAGCCATTGTCGTCACAGCTGCCTCTCTGCTTCACAAACCCAGCTATAGAAGGGCTTTGGCCAGGAACACAGTGTGTGCAAACTGTAGGAACAAATACAAGCCTGCAAGGAACAGGCCAGGAGACAAGCTCAGGTCTGTCATTGGTATATTTGTGGGTTTTCCCTTTGCAGGTTTTTGTCCAGGCAACACTACTGGGCTTGTTGCTACAACCAAAACAGCCTAAGTAAAATTAGGTATTAAATTCACTTCCACTGCTGGGTCAGAATTTTTTTAAAAAAATCTCTGATTAAAATAAACTTCCTGACTCCGGTGGCTTTCTTTTGAGATACTCGAATTCACATGGTACAATCCTTTCCGGTGTTTAATCCCACGGACCTTGCCTAGGTTTACTTCTGAGGGTTCACATAAGACCTCCTTGTCAATCCTTAAACATTTCCACAAAATTGTTCTTGAATTGCCCAATGCAAGAATGGGCAGAGCTGTTTAGTTTTAATTCCCAGTTGAAAATTTTCCTTCCACACAATTTTTAAAGGCATGGTGACCTTTCCTTCTTATTGCATTTGGAAACCCAAAATTGTCCAGGGAATAAAGATTTATGCTGATGGGTTTGGTTTTTAGATTCCCTCCATGCTTTGCTTTCTAGAGCTGACGACTTATCCCCAAGACAATATTGTGGACTTCAGCTTCTTCCAATCAGATGCAAACCAAATGAATCTGACTTGAATTTCCGCTCACTGAGAATTATGGAAGTTGAAATCCAACACATCTGGAATGGGCTACTTTGTGGGAGGTTAATGCACTGAGCCAGTTTGGTTTAATCATTAAGGAAGGCACCAGGCTAGAAAGCAAAAGGCCGTGAATTCAAGTCCCACTTTTGCTACGAAAGCCAGCTGGGTGACTTTGGGCCAGTCACTCTCTCTCTCAGCCCAAGCCACCTGACAGGGTTGTTGGGGGGAAAATAGGAGGAGGAAGGTGTGTTGGATATGTTTGCTGCCTTGAGTTATGTTACAAGTTTTTCTAGCTCAAGTTCACTAAGAAAACGAAACTTATCTTATTAACTGCCTTTGCAGTAGATTCTCAGAGGCCATGCTTCTGTTACTATAGAAATTATCAAAGTTAGCCTGCACATGTGATTATGTTTACATTTCTGTACGCATCATATTGGACGTGTTTATTAACTGCGCAAGCTCAGATTCTTTATTCTGTATTCTTCTCTTACTGAACTTTGAAGAGAGACGATGTGTTACTATTTAGGTAGCTAGGTTTTGTTTATTTTATCAGTAAAGTATTTCTTAAACTAGTCTT
>JANHFQ010001438.1:42170-52806 GCA_032468035.1 Aparallactus werneri
GGGAAGGTAACAGCGCTCTGTGCACCTTTGGTGTTTAGTCATGTCAGCCACATGAACATGGAGATGTCTTTGGACAATGCTGGCTCTTTGGCTTTGAAACGGAGATGAGCACCGCTCCCTAGAATCGGAAACGACTAGCACGTATGTGCGAGGGAACCTTTACCTTTACCTCAGTGCCATTTTTCACACTGAAAAACACTGCAGCATCCCTATGGCAATGTGATCAAAATTCGGGCACTTGGCAACTGGCTCATATTTATGATGGTTGCAGTGTTCCGGGGTCATGTGATCTTCTGACAAGCAAAGTCAATGTATTCACTTAGCAACAAGGTTACTAATTCAACAACCGCACTGATTCACTTAAACTATGGCAAGGAAAGTTGTAATTTGGGGCAAAACTCATGTAACAAATGTCTTGCTTAGCAACAGAAATGTTGGGCTCAATTGTGTTCATAAGTCGAGGACTACTTGTATTTTCTCTCAAATATTAATGGCAACTGCATGATACAGAGAGTTGAGTAACAGTAAGATAGGGAGGCTGAGAATTAGTTTTTGCCTTAATTTTAGTCCATGCTACATTTTAAGAGTTTTAAGGGGATTTACCTGTTTTAAATTTGATTTCTGCAAGGTAAAATAAAGGGATTTCAACACTGAGTCCAGATAGACATTAAAAGTGCAACAGATTTAAAAGGTTGGCCTTCCTAAGATCTCCGGTATGAGAAGGTGTACATGTGGATAAAATTTCAATCCTATGTACAGTTTTTGGTTTAAGGCCATCTGAATAAGGATATCTACAGGGGGGCAATGACAAAATACATGTTTCAATACAATTATTATAACTAATTGTGTTGTGTTGGGATTCAGGGACTTAAGAGTGGGATTTGGGTCATTACATTATGACACATAGGTCATTTTTGCATCATTGGGGCTTGCTATGGCTGGTGTCACTGCTACTTAATCCAAGAAATTTTGCCAAGCATACATGAATAATACAACTACATTGCATATGTAAAGATCCTTCCCCCCCCACCAAACAATCTTGTTCAAAACTGAGCTCCCTGGGTATTTTGAATATGCAAATGTGAAATTTTGAATGTGCAAATGAAAGCAGAAGCTTTCGTTCCCACAGTGTTCTCACATAGGGAGATTATTTATGAATATATCTTTTGCTTGCTTGCTTGCTTTATAATCTGCCTGTTCTCCAGAAGAGAGGGGGATCTACCGTAATTTTTTCTGTTTCTGGAATTATAAAGTGTTCTGGATTTTTGTTTTGTTTTGTTTCCCCTTCTAAAAGTTTGAAATATAATATATTTCAAACCAACAGATTTTGGAATTGGATCCTCCCAAACTAAGCATTTTAAAATATTGCTTTATTTACCTAGTTATTTGATTTATATCCTGTCTTTTCTCTACAGATTAAGGCGGAGTGTCCATCATTTTGGTCTAGTACCTTAATCACATATTATATTGTAACTTACTTTATTTATTTGCTCATTTATTTGTTTATATTCCACCTTTGTTATTTTTATAAATACTGTAAATCAGGATGGACGACTTACCTAATATTCCTTCCTCCTCCTCTTATTTTCCCCATGACAACCTTGTGAGGTAGGTTGGTGGGCGAAAGTCACCCGACTGGCTTTCATGCCTAAGGAGGGACTAGAGCTCACAGCCTCTTGACAATTGACCCACAGTCACCCAACCAACTTTCATGCCTAGGGTGGGACTAAAACTCATAATCTCCTAGCATGGTGCCACTAGACCAAACTGGCTCGCTCGCTCACTCACTCACTCACTCACTCACTCACTTGCCAGTTTTTTAAAATTCCCTTGCTAAATGAATGACATTTGCAGGGAAATTTGATTTTTATATATTCTTTATGCTTGTTGAATGAGCAAGAAATTTTACATAGAGTTCAAACTTTTATGATTGGGTTATACTATTCAATAATAAAAGGAATTTGGTGCCCTCTGCTGCCAGCATTTGATTCTTTTGCAAATGGTTACTGCTGTTGGCTTCTGCAGTTGCTTTTTTTTATTAATCTCCTGTCATTTGTTAAAGATTTTTATTTTGGTTTGGGAAAGCTAAGAATAGCACAATCTTCTGCTGACCATGATGTTTTTATTTTATCCTGAAGCAAATAACGTAATTGTGAGAGTGCATGCTATGAATGGAAAGTTATTCTGTTCTAATTTTTTAGTAGGATCCATTGCAGAAGATAATCCATTCTTTCTTTTTTTAACTATCAGTTGCTTCCCTGTCCCACGCGCATACACTGGTGCCAAAAATACCCAAAGAGTTCTTTTACCTCTCCCTCCCAATCTTCATTGTACATCCTCATTTGTTTGTTCTTTTTATAATCTATGACTCAAAAATTCCATATAAAAGTAGAAATTGTTTTACAATATAAAATTCTTTAATAGTTTTTAAAGCTATATATGAGCATTAGATTCAATGGAAGTAATGGATGTGTCATTTTCTATAGAAGTATATATGGCTCTGATTGTACAAGTTTTTCAAAGCAGCAATTATGTTATGCTGAATAAAATATTTGCAACATTTACAATGGATATTTTGAACAGTGTTTCAAACAAAGCTTCTGATAAATTCCAAGACCATTTCTCTCATCATGCTTTCTTCCTTTATCATACTCCATTTGTGCTAAATATTACTTTCTTGCTTTTCTCTGATATGTGTTTGATAATAATCCAAATACATACACAGATAATGCATAGTGCATACTGTCCACATAAGAAATTCCAGACATGTTTATTGTTATATCCTGAACTGAAGTAATCATCAGAATAATGCATTCTACAAGCCTACATTTTTTAAATAGCCCCTGCTAAGGTTTCCCCAATATTTTGTCTGCTTTCCATTCTGCATGCCAGATATGCTGGGAAGGAGGAAAATAAATCTTCTGTGTTCTTTTAGCTACTTACAGGAGAAGGTGGCTCGATAAAACAATTTTCAGTGCATATAAAAGGTGAATCAACTCAATTTAGATTATTTTATATAGATTAGTAATAAATTAAGTCAGCTTCTATTTATATGGGGAGGGACTAGGGAGGGAACATGTCTCTGCCTTTGAGCTTTCTTCTAAAAATAAAGGCTTTCTTTTAAAAAATGAATAACAAAATATTTGGCATAAAAAAGAATAGTTAGATGGCTGTGCAGTAAAATATTACAAGGTGGACAGAGATGTAACCTGAGGCTGAAATTCTTGGAAGGTTTAAAGGACTTTTGGGGTTTAGAAAAGCCTCGGTCAATTGCATCAATTAGCTTTAAGCCCAGAATTCTTCTCCAGCTTGCTTTATAAACTGTATTAAAGGCTGCTTGGAAGGATCATCTGAGCTTGTTTCTGTTTTGAAGAGAGAGCCATGGACAGTTTGGAATTGTGAGGGGAGAGCTTGTCCACCACTTATTAACACGGAAAGCCTTTAAAGAACTTCACCAAAAGCCTATAAATTTAGACAGTATTATTTATTCTAGAGCAGGGATCCTCAAATTTTTAAACAGGAGACCGATTCATGATCCCTCAGACTCTTGGGGGGCCAGACCGGCTAGGTGGGTGTGGTTAGGTGGCCATGTGACTAGGTGGGCGTGGCCAATTTAGCAGTCCATTTTGCCTTTGTCATTCCTAATGTTCTTGCTCAACCCAAGGAATCTATTTACTTAATAAGAACACCCCCCAAAGGAAAAAGAGTGCAAATTTCCTTGCCACTTGCCTAACTTCATAACAATAGCAGCTTCAGGCTCCTTAAAATAGGCCATTAAAAAAAGAATAAAGCAAACAGGATTTCCTTCAAAATAACTCCTGATCATAAGTTTCAGATGACCACACAATAAACCAGACTGAGAACTGCACCAGTTAAGGTTGTAAAACCCCCCAAGATGGGCACTGACATTCTTCTCAGCCCCAAGGAGCCTACAACTCTCCCTCCCCCTCTCCCTGGGAGAAGGAACCCCTGAACTGGTGGTGAAATTCACACACAGAACTCCATTCCTCATTTTCCAGGCAGCATTCTTTGAAAATCCTCTCCTGCCCAGGCTGTTCTAATTTCACAGAGAGAACTCCATTCCTCATTTTCCAGGCAGCCTTCTTTGAAAATCCTCTCCTGCCCAGACTGTTCTAATTTCACACACAGAGAGAACTCCATTCCTCATTTTCCAGGTAGCAAGGAGTGGCTGGGAAGCAAGGGCGGGGCTTAGTCAAACCACTCCACGGGCCAGATACGTTGTGTCTGAGGGCCATATCTGGCCCCTGGGCCGTAGTTTGAGGACCCATGGTTTAGCCCAAGAGGTGAACCCAACCTATATCTGCGTGTTTAGATTTGCCTTGCAGCATTGGCTTTTCAGGAGCAGAATAACAAGAGTTGGAAGGTACTTGAGCTTTGTGATAATATTTCTTATCTTTTTCAGGTGACAACTTCCTCAAGCAATTGTCTTTCTCCTGAAGGGTTAATTTGCTTTGCTGCAAGTCTGGGCACTGGAATGTGAAATAGCAGCAGGCAGTAGACATTGTGAATGTGGAACATAGTTTTCTACAGAAGGATCCCTTCCTAGCTAGAAAGGGAGCTGGCAGGGCGGAGATCCAACTGTCAGCAAGCTCAGGTATGAAGGATTGAGAATTGCGGAGTTTTCCTCTACGGCATCTGTATATACGGGTCGCTTCTCATCTCAGAGAAGGTTCAGAAATGGCTCGTCTTTGCCTGCTGCTGCTGTGTCTCAAGATGTGTGGGATTTATACACAAGAGCGACGCTGGGACACCAGCTGGAAAAGGAACGACTCCGATGCCCTGGATGAGGATTGGAAGCAACGGCTACCCAAAGGCATCATTATTGGAGTGAGGAAAGGGGGCACGCGGGCCTTGCTGGAGATGCTGAACCTGCACCCCCAGGTGGCAGCTGCTCACTCCGAGATACACTTCTTCAACGTGGAAGAGAATTACCAGAAGGGATTGGATTGGTACGGCCAACAGATGCCCAATTCCCACAGCACTCAAATCACCGTGGAAAAAACGCCAGGCTATTTTTCTTCCCTAGAGGCTCCAGAACGGATTTATACCATGGACAGATCCATCAAGCTCCTTTTGATTGTGCGGGATCCTGTGGAAAGGTTGGTGTCCGATTACACCCAGATCCTCTACAACCGCCAAGCACGGCAGAAACCGTACCAGTCCCTGGAGGAAATCCTGAAACGGGGCCAAGAGCTGAACACCAACTACAAGGCCATGCAACGCAGCCTCTACGCACTACACTTGGCTCGGTGGCTGGAGTTCTTTCCGACGACGCAGATTCATGTGGTGGATGGTGGCGGCCTAATACGGCAGCCGCTCTCGGAGATGCGCCACGTGGAACAGTTTTTGGGGCTGGAGCCTTACCTAGGCCCAGACAACTTTTATTTCAACACAACCAAAGGCTTCTTTTGCCTCCAGGCTGCAGGAGAACGGCACTGCCTCGACCCATCAAAAGGCCGACCTCACCCCGCGGTGGATGAATTACTGCTGGAGAGGCTCTGCACCTATTTCAGTCAGCACAACGAGGACTTCTTTGCCATGGTGGGGCGGACTTTCAACTGGTGCTGAGTCTGGCGTGGAGGCCAAGTTGGACGGTCCGTGAATATTCCACCAAAAAACTTCCCGTTTTTCTTTCAAAATGGAAATTAAAACTCTACCACTGTATGGTAAATCGATTTATAGTGAAAGAGCCAAGTTGGCTGAAGTTGGAGGTTTGAAGATCCTTGGGGAACCACTTCAGACAAAGCATCTTTTTGATAAAAGCGTTTTTAACTTTTCTAGCAATCCCAGCAGGTGAAGTTATGCTCTTTATGATTATGCCTCCCCTCCAAAAAGAACTTTAGTTTAAGCTTTAGGCTGTAGATCCACCGTTCTTCCTGAAAATCTTGTATTTAATGAGCTCTGGGGAAGCTATGTTGTTGACCTATGCCCCTACCCATATTCCCACGAATAGCTTGCAAGAATTGAATTCAGCGTCTTTTCCAGCCAACACTGGATTGACTCAACACGTAAACTAAGCTATTTGCATGCCTATTTTAGCTTATACAGTTCTTCTTGCAGGGACCCCAAGGTGCCAGGTAAGGCTTTTGGCATGCGAAATAATTTAATTAGAGTTTAAAATCAGACCTTTCTTCTCAGTGGTCTTGCTGTCCAAGAGGCACTGGCACTTTGACTGTGGGCCTTTAGTATTTCTTTCAATCAACAGTAATGAATAAATTAAATTAATCCTGGAACCTACAGGTAATTCCATTGCACTCACATCCATTTCAGCTATCTGCCTAAAAATGTGGCCAAGTAACAATAACATTTAGATCTTAGCGACAAATGTGTTAATTTTCTTCACTGTGATTAATGCATTAAACAGTCTGCAAATTAGTTGTTTTCAACTCCTGACAAAAATAACCTTTCACTCCAATCAATCCTTTCTCTTTTATTTATCTGTTAGAAAACAACTTCTTTCATTAGCAAAGCATTTTTGACATTGTTAATCCATCAGAAAAAATAAGCATCTTGAGTATGGAAGTTCCAGAATCAGAATCGAGCCAGAAGGGACCTTGGAGGTCTTCTAGTCCAACCCCCTGCACAAGCAGATCCTATACCATTTCAGACAAGTGACTGTCCAGTCTCTTTTTAAAAACCTCCGGGGAGCCTTTAGTAACAGAAGCCTTGTCTGTTCTGTACCTGCCAGTCCAGGTTATCAATTACACAAGAGTGGTATTGATTAATGTTCCTAAGAAAAGGAACACCCTACTCCTACTACAGCAGTGCTAATTAGCTACAACACTGTTATTGAAGGGACATCTGGGGAAAAAACCTTTGCCAAATTCAAAGATCTACTTTGTTATATATAAATATTGCCTTTAGATTACCAGTTACCATGGAATCAGCAAATGTAACACAAAGTCCCAATCCTTATCCAAATTGGCCATTGCATCTAACTTCCCTAAATAATTTCATCTCACTCATTTTTACCATATGCAGCATTTTTGAAAGCTATTTTAATAAGGACAATGTTTAAAATTACTTACAATGCACAGGAATATAGTGAATAGTACTTAAAAAATACAAATAGCCATCCACACTGATAGGAATGGAGAAACCATCGAAACTCTATTTGACCTCCTTCAATCCAAAATTCTTAACAATAAACTCCTTTAAAGACGGCAACTCCTTATAGTTTTAGTTAACTAAAACTATAACTAAAATTATCTAAAATTACTAATTACTAATCAGAGCAATCCTGGAATTATAACCAAGATAAAATTGTATTCAAATTAATTTGAGAACAACTATAGGTAAGCCAAGAATTTGGAGATTTGAGACCATGATGCCTACATGCCTACAATTCTATTGCGTAAAGCAGTTCTGAAAATTAAGAGTGGAAACACTGGCTCTTGTTTAGAGAGGGTACCAAAGTGGCAACCTTTCCAGTTGTAATCAAGGCAGCACTGCTCCTTTAGTATTTTGTTACAGATGAAGAGTTTGTCAGAACAAAACAAAATAATACTGAAACAAAGGCAACTGAGCTGGTTCAATAATACAGCAGTATTCACTGCAAAGCCACCACCTTCAATGAGATTATCAGCTGTGAGCAGCAAAATTCAGGATGGGCATCTTTGCTAAGGTGACACTGCAACACTTTCCATGTTTGTGCAGCATAGGAATTTTAAAAAAAGATTTTAGGCAAAAAGATTTTTTTTAAAAAAAAAGTTGTATTGTTAAAATTCATAAAAGTTATTTTAAGTGACATTAAAATCTGGACTTTGATTTCTATGTTAATAAGCAAGAGTAAAAGTTAAGCATGATTGTGGCTATATCCAAGTTTAGAATGTGTGACTGTTCTAAACATTTCAATTTAATTTTACTGGATTTATCCCTTGTATACCAGAATGACACACAAGAATAGGTTTTGTAAAAAATGGTTTTATCAGTTCCATTTTTGTATAAAACACATGGGAGAAACCTAGCCAATCAACACACAAATTGCTGCCACATAACAGGGTACTTTTTTTGTCAAACTTTAAATCTAGAACATACAAATGTTTTAAGTCTACAGTCAATTGTCTATGCTCTTCCATTTAACTATTCTTTTTAAAAAATTCCACATATCCCCATATTTCTTCTGTCCCAATTACAGTACAATGACAGGGAGGAAGCGGGCTGCCGAAAGCGCCTCTTTACGCAGTCTTCTGCTGTCCCTTCTTTCCAATCAAAGACTTGTGGATGTGAGGAATTACGCCTGCAGAGAGAGCAAAGGATGAGGAGACACAGCCACGATCACAGCAAGATTTAAGATACTGATCAATACTTATACAAACCTGTCAACCTCTCCTTTTCTTCCCTCCCCCATTCCAACATCACATTTTCAAGCAACTACTATTCTTTTAATTGCACACTTCAACCAATATTTTGATTTAAAAGGGTTTTCATGGAAGAGGGAAATGTCCTTATACTACTTGGAGGACCATGAACAGGTTAAGAGCCGGAGTACCTAAATGTGAAACTAATACGCTCAAGTGGAGGCTCTTTGCGGATAACAACACATGGTGTGAATGTAGAGAGACACAGAGCCCAGCTCATCTGCTGGTATGTCGGCTACTACCAGAAACATGTACCGATAATGACTTATTTTTGGCCAACGACAAAGTGTGGCTTCATTCTAGCAGTTTAAAGATTGATCTAGACACGGAAGAAGATGGAGTATTCCTCAGGAATGGTTACACAATGTTTGTTCTGCGCTTCTATTAAAATTAACACTGGGAATATAGCGCTGCTAAATAAATTGTCTTAATTTAATTAAAGACAAATCATAAGGACAAAAGTACAGAACTGATGTATATATAAAGTAATACCCTGTACAAATATATGAGCTGGAACCTTTGGTAATATTTTTCAATTCAGGCATGTTGGGCAACTTCAAATGTGTACAGTGTTTATCAACTGTCCTGAAACATTAAAAGTTCCATAAATTTCATTGCTGCCAAATGTTGTTTCCAACATTCAGATATTTCTCTCCATATATAATAGGTTGGATTTCATTTTTTTCACATCAAAGTATGCAGTCCAAATACCTGTACAGGTAGCCTTTGACTTACGACCAGAATTGAGACAAAATTTATGTTGCTGAGTGACAAATGGGTTAAGTGAGTTTTGGCCCATTTTATGATTTTTCTTGTCACATTTGTTAAGTAAATCATTGTAGTTGTGAAGTTAGTAACCTGGTCGTTAAGTGAATCTGGCTTCCCCATTGACTTTGCTTGCTGGAAGGTCGCAAAAGGGGATCACATGACCCCAGGACACTGCAACCGTCATAAATATGGACCAGTTGTCCAGCATCCGAATGTAAATCACGCGACCATGGGGATGCTGCAACGGTTGTATGAAAAATGGTCACGGATCACCTTTTTCAGTGCCGTTGTAACTTTGGTCACTAAATGAACTGTTGTAAGTCGAGGACTACCTGTGTGCTGCAATGGGAACCTGTGACACAGGCATTACTGAATTCCCTTGGAGAAATAGTCCAAATTCAGAAGCTATGATGATACACACCTCCACCAGCAATGGTCGCTTTAATAAGGGAATCCAACTCCTCATCACCACGGATGGCCAGCTGCAAATGACGTGGAGTGATACGTTTTACCTTAAGATCCTTCGAAGCATTGCCTGCCAACTCCAACACCTGTTGGAATAAATACAGTGGCCTATTTTAGTTTCCTAGGTTTTTTAAAAAACAAGCTTAACTTACGTATTTTAATGTTTGCAAAAAGCGGTAAACATTTTATAGTTCTGTAGGAGGAAGAGTGGCAGAGTTAAAAGAGGGATCAGCCTAGAATCCCCATGTAGCCTTGGATTCAGTTCACTCTTATCTAACTCTAAGCAGGAGCTGACCATTGGTTCAGGAGAGTCCAATGCATAGATTTTTAGCAATAAATTGGTTCAATTGCACTTTCCCATGTGGAGCTGGCCTTTCGTGCTTGACACATTCAGAATAATGATGCAAAAGGCTAATATAACTTACAGGAACATCAGTTTGTGGTACATACTGTATACGACTGTTGCAAACTTGATAAACCCTTTCTTATGATAATTCTGATCTAAAATGATGAGAATATGAGTATTACAATTATACTTAACAATACAATCCAGAATAATACTAAAGTGTTGCACAAAATTGGCAAATGGAACACACTCCAGATTTAAAGGGGGAAATAGTTAACTGCAGCTAAGATCATTACAGAAAAGCTCAGAGTGATAAGAGTGATTTTTCTAGTTTGTCATGTAACAAAAAAGAATAAAGGCTACAAGCGAATTAAATTGGAGATTAAACTGTGTTGGTAGCTTTTTATGGAATTTGAAAGCAAATACATAGTTGGATATGTAATTGATACTTTTCAATAATTATAGCAAAATGAATGCATAGCAGTATAAAGTCTAAATATATCTATCAACTCATCCTTTTTTTAAGCTAGGGACAATATTAATTTTCTTTTATTAAAAACATGCCTCCTGAAGTTCAGTTCAGAAGAATGTATAAACTGATGAGCAATACCTTTATGTGTTTATGCATAAAATACCTTTATGCAATACCTTTATTTCTGAGGAAAAGAACCTATGT
>JANHFQ010001441.1:41162-54524 GCA_032468035.1 Aparallactus werneri
GCAACTTTATGCTTCCGAAACCCATGGTGTGGGATAGAGTCTTGGTAAAATGCTTTATACAGCATGGGGGTGTGTTTGTGTTGTGTGTGTATAGGGGTGGATCAGCCGGCATCTTGGTTTTAAGAAGGTCACATGGTGAAAAAGAAGTTGTATGGCTGAGAAAGGGAGGGGGGAGATCTGCCCTGGGTTGCATTGCATGCTCACTTCAGTGGGTTGGAGTCAATTATGCAGATTAAGAACAGCATCCTCCTTTAGGCTGGGGAGCTTTTCAGAGTTTCTTTTTTGTGAAATAACTGGGGAAAAGGGAATAAACTGAGAACTGCATCTTTGAACTTCAGTGCATTAAAAATGGAGGAGAAGCAGTATAGTAAAGGCTTTATTTAGAAGCTTGAGTCTGTTGATTACCCTCCTATGTTTACCATCACTAGAAATAGTGATAATCATTTCTCACTCTTCTTTTCCACAGCGAGTAGATGGAATTGGGTTTTTCTGCAATAACAGAGAGTAGATAATCAAGAAACTGATAATTACTCCAGATTTAACCAGAGTAGAATAGAAGAGTGGGAATTTATGTATACAATTGTAGAGTGACAAACATTAAGGAGATCTGCACTCCATATTAATCCAAAATAGCAAACATTCTGGGATCTCATTACTGGGAAATATACTTCATTAGTCATTGTTTGAATTATTAATTGAAAAGGTGGGGAAACTGAGGTCTTCATAGTAGGACTACACTGAATTAAGACATTATGAATCGTTAAATAATCTTGATCATGCACTCTTTATTTTCTTAGCAAGCCCCTTAACCTTTTAATTTCAAACTCTGGGCTAAGAATATTTTCCACCGTCTAATTATTTCTTGGATAGTTCCACAATTCATTGACTTGGATGCATTGATTTTAAAATATTTGTTAAATTCAACAGACAATAGTCTAGGCAAAGTTGTATTTCAGTATGTACCGTATATATATTATTTCTGTCTATATTAAGTACAGAAAGAAGAGGTAAAACTTGTTTGTATGTAGTAGTTGAATTTTGATGATGCAAAATGTATAATTATCAGCAAAATTATAGAATAAGCATATTTTAATGCTGTGCTATGGAGATCACTAGAACATTAAAGCATTTCTTAGAATTAGGGTGCCACTTGTTTGTCTGTTTTTAAGACATGGATTTAGAAAACATAGAGCATATCAAATAATTTGAGAATTTAAAAATAAATACAGTGGAACCATGGAACGTGAGCACAATCCGTTCCCGGACTGCGGTCGTGTTCCAAAGTGGTTGTGATCCGAAGCGCTGCTTCTGCGCATACATGCGATCACGCATGTGCCGTGCCACTTCTGCGCATGCTTTTGCAGAAGCAAAAGCTGGCATGATTTTTGGTTGTGAACTGAGTTTTGAATCGTGATCCGATTCAAAACTCTGCTCAAATTTTTGGTTGTGAACTAAAGTGTTCCACTGAGGCGTTTGTGAACTGATGTTCCACTGTAATACTAATAATATGTACTAGAGTTACAGATATAAAATAGATTTAAGCTTCAAATTAAGTATATGCATTTTTCATGTATCAATGCGTTTTTATATTGCATAATAGAAATAACTAACATTAAACATACTGAATTCAAACAGCATGCCTTAAGAGACATATTTTGTTAACATTTACATATAACAATAGACTTTCAGTATGACTTGGCTATAAAGCTCTCTTGTATTTTCTTTAGAAGGTAGAATCCATTAAAAAAATTACTTAGTAATCAAATTCAATGCACTCACTAAAATACATGTCAGCATATTAATGGACTTTAGAATATAATTGTTCTTTTTTGCAAATGGCAAAACTATGCAGTGAAATCACAGGCATGATGATGGATAACCCAATAAATTAAGTTACAGAATTTAGCTCATTGGGCTCTTGATGTTTATGCTGGTTCGCTGCAGTGGCATATTTTGTGTTACTACACAGGCTTTCGCCATCTTGTTTGCTCTTCCAATAAGATCACAGATTGGGTTATAAAACATCCAGGCAAAAAACCAAAAGGAGTTTAACTCAGAACTAAATTAAATTATAAGCAGGTATTTTCAGGTAGATAATTTGTCAATATTGATATAAATAGGAACACTTTGGTTACATGGTGGTTTTCTATAGGCCAGTGGTGGCGAACCTTTTGCGGCTCACGTGCCGGAAGTGAGGGCCATGTGCCCTGCACCCAGTGCCTTCCACTAACACACAGCAAATATGCAGACAACAACAGCAATTGTTACAACCTGTGTGTATGCAAGAGGCTAATTGAGCTCATCTATCTGTGAACTGTCATAATGATGCATGTTTCCTAAACACAGTCTCACAGGACCATGTCATAAAATCCACCAGCCTGTTTTGAGGGTAGAAGTTGAAACAATTTATGTCCAGGATGTGAGGGGTCTATAAATATTTTCGCAGCCCTCTTTTTGGCTCGTGCAGTCTACAGGTCCTCAATGGAAGGCAGGTTGGTAGCAACTGTTTTCTCTGCAGTTCAAATGTAATTATTTGATGGTGAAAGAGATACATTGATGGAGCCAGATGTATTTCCTGAGGCAGAAAGTTGGATAAAAAAGAGCACAAATAATTAAGACTTGTGTGTTGGCCTTATACAACTTGTGTGTTGGCTCTGTAAATTATGGATGATGGCCTCAGTATCTAAGCAGAGAAACACCTGTCTTAATGTGAAAGTTCTCATGGTAGTCGTGACTAAGGTCATAAGACACTCGGCTAAGGGCTTGCAGTCTGGTTACATACTAATCAATAACCAATGAAGATGATACAAAACATATGTTAAATATTCGATGCATTCTGGTTTCTATCACAAACTAGTGCTGTTTATTTGGGGCATGTAACACCATTACTCTGCAAGCTGTATTGGCTTCCAGTGTGCTTCTGGGTATAATTGAAGGTGCTGGTTGTTACCTTTAAAACATTTAATGGCTTGGGACTGAGTTACTCCCTGATTGACTCACCCATCTTACCCATCCTGGTAGGGCGCCATTAGCTAAGAAATGCCAACTGTCAGGGCTAAGAAACAGAGCCTTTTCTGCCTTGGTACCTGCCCTTTGAAAATCATCCCTCTGAGATTAGATTGGTCCCATTCCTGCTGACCTTCCATCAGGCCTTGAAAAGTTGGTTTTGTGCCTGAATCCTGGCTGTGTAGTTAATTGGTTTAATGATGCTTGGCTGCTCTCGAGTTTTCATGTTTTGCATTTTATTGTAAGGTGCCTAGAGTCACATATGTGAGACAGGCAGCTATATAAAGTACATACTTACATACATACATTATCTCAGTGGTTGCCAAAACCCTCCTTTTTTTAGTAGGAACAGATTATAAATTTGTTTTCACTGAATTTCCTAGCTTTTGTAAAATTAGCAGTCTGCGTACAAGAAGCTTCTCTTCATACTTCATGAGGAGAAGCTGCTCTTTTGTGATAACCACTGAACATCTTAGCCTAGATATCAGTGTTAGCTTTAGCAAGCCTTGAAAGTCCCTAGCAGCTTTGAGGTAAAGCTTATTATGGTACTGGCTATTTTTGGCATCGCATGTTGGTTAATCTGACTTTATCTAAAAAGGATTTATGAAATGGGACTGCTGATGAATGCATGAAACTTCTCATTGGAGATTATATCTGCAGAGACGTCTTATAGCTGGTAGATGAGATTAGTGGTACATGTTACCTTTTTGATGAAATGATGAATGTGGAGTAAAATAGTTAAAATAGTATGTGGTAGATAACAGACCTTTAAAATCCAGGGGATTTAGTCAGCTGAAGGCTGACAGCTGTTCTGGGCTAAGAGCCTCTTGGTACGAAAACATGTTTTATCTGATAACATTTTAACATTTAGTTTGCTTCTCATAGGTGTATCATAGTTTCAGATATTAATGAGATTTATGTTTTCTTTGGATCACTAATATTTTTATGAAAAATAGCACTAATATTTAAAAAAATCTTGCACAGAGAGTAAGATTCAGGAAAAGTAACTGCATAGCTTT
This sequence comes from Aparallactus werneri, assembly GCA_032468035.1. Taxonomy (NCBI): domain Eukaryota; kingdom Metazoa; phylum Chordata; class Lepidosauria; order Squamata; family Lamprophiidae; genus Aparallactus; species Aparallactus werneri. The sequence goes on from JANHFQ010001441.1 coordinate 45,188, forward strand.
CTAATCCTGTTTTCTCTACACCCATTTCCTCATAGAGTAACTCAGAAACTGCATTTACATGAATACCAGATACTGTTTCATATAATACGATTAAACAGGAGTCGTTGTGAAAGCTTTCTGCACTAAAATAGCAGTGACATTGCTATGACACAAAAAAGTGCAAATATTGGGAATAAAGTTTTCTTTAGCTAACTATATTGTAAAGTTTTTACTTATTATAATGTATTTCTACTAGAATTAAAATTGACTTGTAATTGCAATGGATTCCTTTCAGTCTTGGATAATTTTTTAGGGTGATCAATAGAATTGCGATCATATTTGCAATGTTTAAAATTGTTCATCTCCTTTCTCCCAATTCTTTTTTAGGAAAACCTTATATTAATTAATACCTGGTGAAGTGGGAATTAAGCAAAAGCTATGTTGGAAACAATTGGTAAGATATAGTAATAAAGTTCATTTAGAAATACTAAATATATGTGATGTACTTAGAATTAAGTATATACTAAATCAGTTTCATTCTCATGTTAAAAAACATGTTAATTTAACTATTGATCTTTCTAACATAAGAAAAGATAAGTGGCGTATCTCCCAATAAATAAATCATTGAGGGGATCTAAAGGAGGAAAATCAGAGCATATGCTCAGGGTCCCCAGCAAATCAACGTGACACAAAATGATGTATTTGTGTCCTGAATATAAATCATGGTATTAGTGTGATGCCATTGTCATCAGTGATTCATCATTTGTCTCCCTCTTAAGTCCTCACTTGTGTGTCGTGATAGCATATCAGAGATTATTTATTTAACCATGTGAACAATTCTATATGGGTTTGGGAACTGATCCATGTGTACATGGACACCCATAGCAGTTTGGGTGTGGATTGCACTTGCATTAATTTAATTAATTGCATAAATTAAAAGGCTAAAAGCAGCATTGCAATGTAATCCCTTTTGCATTGGAGTACAAAATTGTTCTGTGTGTACAAAAAAAAAGCAGGACTTGTTTTGTGATGCTCCATTATTCTCCAGATGTTGCTGCTATATGCATATTCAAGAGGGAGCAGATCTCCATCTTGCTTAGTATTGGCTCTAATGTTCTCCTGATGTAAAATATAACCCAAATCCTCCTAGATGGATGTTGGAATGCAAAGGAATCAAATTGAGTTGGGTTACAAATAGAACAAGCTTAAGACCCTTTGTTTAAGACTTAAGGCTTAAATTCCTTTCAAATTTTGTTTGGTTTTCATTATAATTTAAAACAGTCATGTAAATAGTCATCTAATGTATTGTCTGGGTTTTGTGCAATGATCACAATTTATGGAATTTATTTCTGAAACATTTTTCAGCATCTCTGAGCATCTTGGGAATTTAGGTCATGATTTTTATATTTGTAATGATTTCTACCACATAATTAAATAAACGTGGTGAAGATAGCATGTCACAGTGAATGTTTCCTCCCCCTCCCCAGATATTCACCGGGCCCTCCAGGCAGTAGAACGCCTGCAAGCAAAATTACGAGAACGTGGTGATTCAGCAAATGAGGAGAAATTAAGTTTACTAAAATCAGTACTGCAGAGTCCTTTATTCAATCAAATCCTAAACCTACAAGTTTCTCTTCCACAGTCACGAGATCAGGTAGGACAGGACCATCAGGAGGGACAAAAGAAAATGCCGATAAATTTTCCCCAGATCTTTTCATATGATAACTCTGTGAATAATTAACAAATGTATGTTGAATATTTAAACAAAATGTTACATTTGGTAGTGAAATTCATTGAGCCTCAGTAAATTCAGCATGGTTAGCCATTTTTTAAAAAGAGAACTGATGGGTATTTCACAATATAAATGTTGCTAATGTTAATATATATTCATAATGTACAGCGATTAAAAATAATGCTTCTACTAAAATGAGGATAACCTTATTAATTAAAAAGGCTGTTTTGCTAAACACATTTTTTTTAAAAGATGAAATTGATATTCTTTTTTTTTGAGAGAAGAATAAAACTTTATTTTCAGATCACAAAATACATCATGTTTTTTAAAAGGTGAAATTGATATTCTTTTTTTTTGGAGAGAAGAATAAAACTTTATTTTCAGATCACAAAATACAATTTAAAACAAATACATCTATATTCTTAATCTTTTTAAAATTCTTAATTTTTATTATTTATTATTAACTAGCTTATTACCCTGCTCTGCCGGGGGAAAATGGGGCCTGCTGCAGTGTGCAGCCTACAATTCCCAGCGTTCTTTGACTGATTTGCATTCCTTGCCTCTATTAGCTGGAGAGGCTCTGATTTGCATATGTTGCCTGTATTGGCTGGAAAGCCTTCTCACTCATCCTGCACATGCTCAGTATAGGTTTTCATGCTTGTTGCTGGGGCTTGGGGCCTGCATTTCTGCACTCTTTGAGAGGGGGGTGCAGACCCACCATGGAGGGGTGATCCCCATGACCCCCACAGTATCTCCAGATTGCAAGGTAGGTGTGTGGCAACTTTGGGCGGGATTGGTTGTGCCGCGGAGGAGCCTTTGCAGGACATACATAGTCACCCATACCTCTCTTTTATAGATATAGATATTCTTAAAACATCACAAGAAGTTAACCTTGCTGGAAGTAATACTGCTGATTAAACTTGCATAGGATTGTATTCTTAACCTTAATTCAGACAACATTTGACTTGATAGAATGTATGAATTAGCAAAAACATAGCTTGTGATTTGTTAACAATTTAATATCAGAAAAGATATTTTGAAGTTGGGTATTTGTAGATTTTACTGTTGTTCCATTTTTGAAGTTTCCTCTGAATTTGGGAATGTATGCAGAGTAGAATAGACCATACATTAAATAACCAATTACATCTACATCATAATTTTCTGATCCTATACATGGATTATGTTCTGATCTAAACCATGATTATTACACTCATGGATGGCTTATGTCTGAATCAGTCAGAATATAGTCTTGCGAGACCAAATTGGTGGTGATATATAATAATATTGATTGTTTTGTTCTGCCTTTGTTTTTCCTGCCTTTAGTTTCCTCTGTAGTGTTCTTGCAAATGTTTGTCCCCTCACATATATAAGATAACCACATCATTGCAAAGACTGGCTATGCTTGCATGATATGATACATATGGTTAATTTAAACATGACTTTCTCAATTGCCCAAATTTTATGGGATTGCATGACATACAGAAATGTAAAGTAACCAGACAGGCTGGATTCACATAGCACACCAAGCTAAAATGTGGTTGTCTAGTATGTATAGAAACAAATTGGAGAGAGCTACTGTATGGTCTTGTATCATTAATTGTTCCCTGGGGTCCTTGGTGCTCTCTGAGCTGGGTTTTTTTCTTGAAGACATTTCATTATCTAACTAGGTAACAGCATCAATACTAAAAGGGAGTAGGGTTTGCTCTCTCTTTATGTACTTGTTCTGTTTCCTTCTTTTCTTAGTATGACAATAGGAAACATTTGCTTTTTATTTTTGAGTGCAAATTATGGTTAATATGGTTCATATAATTCATGTTTTATGAGTTTGGTATGTACATCAATAAGCCAATTTTTAAAATCATGGTTTTGTTGAAGAAGGGACAGGCTTTGCATATTAATCAAAACCAAAAATAGTTTTGCTCAATCAGGCCAGGACCCTTCTTTAATCCAGTATTTCGTTTCTCATAGTAGCCAACTCCAGAGCAGGTGATTGAGATAGGACCCTCTCTTACCATTGTTTCCCTGCAGGTGACATTAGCGGTCATACTGCCCTTGATTTGGAAGTAACACTGAGTCTTCAAGACTAGAGATATGTTCTCTATAAATGCATCTAATTTCCTTTTAATGCTACTCATGTTTGTGGCCATGACAACTTGTGGTAATGAATTCCACATGTTAATTATGGTATATAGTGGTTTTTAGTGAGTTAACACTTCATGCAAAGCCAAAGCCAAACCTCTTACGCTTTAGTGATTTGTGTAAAACTAAGACCAAACGTGACATGTTGAAGTTGGTGGTGCTTATTGCCAGCCACAAATCCAGATCATGTGGCAAACTAAAAGGAGAAGTAAAATCTTCCAAACTTCTTTTGACCACATGCAGCAAAGAAAGGGAAGAGGCTTAAGAAGGAAAATTTGCTGCAGGTTGTGTGTATTGCAGTTAACAGTGATTTATAAATATCTGTAAATATGTGCAATATCTTTCAATGGAATTGTTCTAAAAACCTTATACAACAAATTAAAAGGGCAAAAGTGCTGAACTTTTTCTTTAAATTGGAGCTTGAAGCATTCTTTGTGGGCATAGGAGCATTTCTGAGAGCAGGAATCTGACCTGAGCAATGATTACCAAAGCAGGTTTTACAACAGGAGATTTATTTATAGGAAATACAATATATGGATAGGCTGTCTAGGACCTAACTAACTAAATCCTCCAGAGAGGAATCAAAGAAGATTTTGGTCTCTGTGTGTCCTCCAGGGAAGCAAAGGCAGAAAGTGTGAGCTCAGATTAGCTAGTTCATAAAACAGAGAGGGGAGAGTGATAGACAAAGAGGGCACACATTAAATAATTAGCTTTTCATACTCTACTGATTCCTAGAGGACAATATTTTTATATATCTATAAAAGAGAGGTGTGATTGGGAGTTTCCGTGTATGTGCTCTATACAAATCTGTACCCCTCCACCAATCTCCCACAAAGTTGGCACATGGATACCTTTTTGTAGTAAGATCAGCACTGCGGGGGTTCAGCATTTTTTTTTGGGGGGGGGCTCTTTGCTCCCCAAAAAGGGTGGCGAAGGGGACACCGCACTAAAATAGCAGCACAGCTGTACTGAGCACGTGCAGGATGAGTGAGGAGCTCTCCAGCCAATACAGGCACCGTATGCAAATCGGAGCCTCTCCAGCCAATAGAGGCAAGATGCAAATCAGGCAAAGAATGCTGGGAATTGTAGGCTGCAGATATCCCTGCTTGCAGAATGTGGGCACAGCGGGGGAGGAACGTCAGGCCCCACTATACCCTGGCAAAGCCAGGTAATTAGCTAGTAGGTCATAAAAGTACCAGAGAGTCAGTGCCCATTGGATTTAGTCCTACAACATTTTAAAACATAATGGTTTAAATAACAGTTTAAATTTTTTATTTGACCTTATGTCAGCTATGAGGATGTTAAAATTAGCATTGAAATTGTGAAAGAGAACACATTAGGAGAAAAAGAAAGCTAATCTGAATTCCTGTTCTTCACATAATAATGTGCTGCAACACCCACTAGAATGTGTTGAAAACTGAATGGAATGCAGTTATTAGAAATGTGAATTGCTGCATGCCTTTGTATAATTGAATGCTTTACAAAGCCTTCAATGTCTATCATATATGGGAAGAAAGTGTAAATGTGGTATTTCCTCCTACCCTATGTTTTCTCTTTCTCTCCTCATGCAACTAAAGTTCAGAGTTTAAAAAATAAATGCCACCAACTTTGATTTTTTTTAGCCTAAACTGCTTACATAATATAAATGCAACTGAAGTAGATTTTTAAAAAATTAAATAAATTACAAACTAAGTACTGAAGCATCATCTGATTGCAGTGGAAGTTTAAATATAATGCCAAAATGTATGTTTTTATCATATAAAGTGGCATCAGAGGCATTCTTTTATTTGTTCCCTGCCAAATTGTGCCAATATTGCAGATGTTATCTACAATAAAAGGAAAGGCGATTGTAGCAAATTAGCATAAGGGAATTTATAGAATAAAGCAATGCTCTTTTTATATGAACCATACCTGTTCCCTGGCCAGCTTGCGAGCCACCTGCAATGTGAAGCTTCTTGCCAGCTTCCCTCAGACTCTGCTTATTGGAAGCCAGTTGGAAGTTGCAAGGGGGCTCACAGTAACTCACGATCTTTGCTCAATGACAGCAATGTGAAGTGTCAAAATTGCTGTTGTTATGCAATATAGTCACATGATATCTTGCTTTACAACCGCATAGCTTAGTGGCTGAGATTCTGGCCCCGATTACCAAGGTTAACCAAGGACTACCTGTGGTTCTTTGTTTTCATACAGCTACAAAAGCTTGTGAGTACTTTAGGATAGGAAACTGAACCACCCTTGAAGGGCTAAAGTTCCCTTGGAAGGCAATTGAGGAAGTAAGATTCACAGAACACAATGGATCCAGTCATAGTTTATGTTGACCCATTGTAATCAGCAGGACATAATAGTCATTGATTTTATTGCATCTGGATCCACCCAAGAATATGTTAGAGAAAATGTAGCGAATCAATAAGCACATATTAGACAAAAATATTTTAAAAACAATTAGTCCCTTTTAATAATTTAAACAATACAGCCAAAAGACGAACAGAGGCAGATGCAAGCATTTCGTATTGACTCATCAGTATCTACATTACATATTTTAAATATGTAATTATTTATTATTAAATATTTTTCTCCATGACATGAAGCGGTTACACTATATTAAATTATTGTTAAGTTGATACTGTATTTATGATGTACATTTTTGCTATTGTTCATTCATTCCATTGCTTTTGGCTATTCATAGACCAACCCGTAGTGTTTCTTTCCCCAATACAATATTTGTCAGTAATATTTTCTATGAGAGCCAGTTTGGTTAAAGATGATTATTTTGATATTGATGATACATTTAAGTTTAGTTAAAGACAGCAGGCTGTGAACTGGATGACTGAGAGTTAAAGTCCTCCCCTAGGCACAAAATCAGCTGTTTGACTTTAGGCCAATCACTTTCTCTCAAGCCCCAGAAAAAGAGCAATGGGAAATCACATGTGAAAAATGTTGCCAAGAAAAGTGCAGGGACTTTTACTAGGCAATTGTTAGGAGTCAAAATTGGCTTAAAGTAAAAACAAAAACACCTTCCACACTTGTGATCTTGTAAGATCAAGCTTGTTCCAACATTGGTAATAGTTATCTTGACTTCTGTTGACCTTTTTCTTTAACTTGCTTGGATTTTTCAAAGCATCACATCCTTCTTTGTGTTGGGTACCCAAAATATCTGGTGTTATATTTAATTATTAATGCTTGCAGTGAATAGGTGGGATATTACTTTGTTTACTATTAAATTATTTGTTCTTCTTGTGATCCTGAAGATCTAAGATATAAAATCTCAAGTATTTCTCCATCACAACATAAAACATTTCTTTTTAATTCCGGATTTCTGATGATTTGACTTGTCACTGGTAGATTGTTTTTTAAGATAACCCATAAATCAATCAAAACCACTTTCTGTTTCAATTATTGTGGACTATGTTCCCTAGCTGCAAAATTGCATAGGAGTTATCAGCCACTTTGTCTGATATTATCTTTCATGCTAAATCAATCCTTTCTGTACATGAAAGTCACTTTCTTTAATTAGGTTTAAAAAACATTAGACTGGAGTAGAGTGGAGCTATCAATTAGTATAAGTGAATTAGTAGTCAATAATACATCAAAAGTCTGCCATAGCGTGTACTAAAGCCTTTTAAAAACCTAATTAAATCTAAACTGTTTTGAATGGAACAAATATGAATTAAGACTCTATTCTTTTCTTTTGTAACTAGTCTCAAGTTATAACAGGAAGCCTTCCCTTTGCCTTTTTGATTTTTGAGAGACAGCAGTGTTTCTTTCTTAATCTGTTTCTTTCTTTACATTAGGAGGCATTCTGTTTCCTAAGAAAGGAGAGAATAATCTGTTAGATGAACTTCAAGGACAATGAATTACAAAAGCAGGAAGCCTGATTTGCTCCTTAATGAAATAGTCTGCCATCTAGCTTCATAGTCTATCTCAAGAGGGTCAAATTCACGGTGTCATTTTGTCTTCATGTGACATATCGTGACTTTTCTCCCTTCACTAAAACGGGGATGGGTATGGCCAGCCTGTGACACATCTGGCCTGCGGGCCGCGAGTTTGACGCCTCTGGTCTATCTGACGAGAAATGCAGCCAGAAGAACTTCCAGACTGTATGATCTATCAACACAGATATTTTATATATCTTTTGATATTTTTTCCTGATACGATGGTCTCCAAATCACTGGTATCACCCAATTAAACATTTAAATCTTATTCATCTCAGCACATAATTTGTCTTGCTGAAAGCAGTGGAACAAATGCAATTAAAAGACGAAGCTACCAACAGTGCATTTTTAGAAATGAAAAAAAAAAACCGGATTAGATTACAGGCTGTCCTTGAGTTAAAGCCATTCGTTTAGTGACCCTTCGAAGTCACATTGGCAGTGAAAAAAATGGCTTATGACTGTTTTCACATGACTGTTGCAGCATCTCCGTGGTCATATGATCAAAATTCAAACTCTTGGCAACTGGCATGGATTTATGACAGTTACAGTGTCCCAGGGCACTGTAACATGACCAACTTTTATGAAGAGCAAAATCAATGGGGAAGTCAGATTCACTTAACAACTATCTTACTAATGTAACAACTGATTCACTTAATAACTCTGGCAAAAAAAGATCATAAAATGGGGCAGACCTCACTTAACAACTATCTCGCTGAACAACATCAATTTTGGGCTCCGTTGTGGTCATAAGTCGAGGACTACCTGTATCCACTACTATCATTTTGTGCTCTTGTGTGGATGTAGTTGGTCCTTGTAGCTATATGTAACTGAACTATCCCTGACATTGAAGGAACTATGTAGTAATTCCTTCTTATTATACACAGGTGATCTTCCTGTAAAATAATTAAATCCAAAGGATTGTTCACTCTTAATGTTACTTGTTTTTATGATTTCGGTGCCATGTGTCATTTTAGGATATATTTTCCAGTGGTTATTGTTTTTTTGTTGGTTTTGTTCTTTTGTACTGTTAACTGTATTTTTTGTGCTCTTAAATTAAATTTTTTTAAAAATGTTATATACAACTTTCAGGTGAACCTTGCACCTTTCATCTCACCTGGTGAGCACCTGCAACTTTCCCATCATGGTAGTGTTGTAGGCTCCTCACTACACAATGACTCCTACTTGATGGCTCAAGAAAACAGTAATCCTTCTAATGGGCTAGGAATTGTTCTCCAGTCAATCACTCCTCAGATTAATGGGAAGCCTGCAAGTGATGAATTTGAATTACTGATCAGAAATATGGCACAGGTAAATTTTATTAAAATTAAATCTGTTAGATTTATTTATTTATAAAATTTGTATGCTGACCTATTCCCGAAGGACTCTGGGCGGCTCACAACAACAATAAAACAATAGAAAAAATTAATTAATTAAAATGCTAAAATTTTTAAAAACTAACAATAAATACATTAATAAAAATATACAGATGATTGCAATATACATATATAGATGATTGGAAACATCTGATTTTCCTCCCAAGTCCTTTGCTTTATCT
>JANHFQ010001445.1:28635-41610 GCA_032468035.1 Aparallactus werneri
TCTCTCCCGCATAAAACTGGAAGCATCTTGGCGACGTTTCAATGAGACCTAATTGAAATGTCGCCAAGATGCTTCCAGTTCTATGCGGGACAGAACCCGAATAACCGAAGACCTACATACAAATACCTAAGGGCAGGGCTATCAAAGCAGAAAATTAGGATCCTAGGTCCAAATATAGGCCAGGTGCAACCAAACAAATTACAACTGGCAAGAAAAGGCATAAGAAGGAAACTCAGAATTTAAATCCAGGATATATGGCATGTATAACATGAGTGTCCTTCTTACATCTTTTAATATATACTGTATATAGACCTATATTCTTTATTTTTGTAAAAGCTAGTTTTCTTCATAATGATGGTCGTCCTTTAAATATGCAGCAAATTTTCTCAAGCTGAATCAATTATTAGATGCATGAATTCTTAGAGAAACAAGAATTAATGCATTCTCCTGGGACAATCCTTCATTCCAAGATGATAATAAACTTACCTATAACTCTCAGACAATTATATCCATATTGAAATTCAAATATGATTAACAATTTGTACCAACACAATGAGCTAAAGCAAAACTAATTACATACAAATGAATATACTATTTTGTAAAAACAACTACCGGTAATTTGCAATTCAGATACTGTACATTCACTTAAAAAGTTCACTAAATGGAACTTTCTTTTGAGTAAAAATCCATAGCCATCATATTATCAATGTTTTGCTCTTAACAAGGTTTATGTTATTCTAAATCCATTGTATGGTACAACATATAAAAAGATTGAACAGTTAATTACTGTACTTTTAAAAGATTTTAAAGATTTATAGCCAAGCATCTCAACCTATAATAAACTATAGTACTTATGCTAAGTTACATTTCCTATGTAAATCAGTATAATTTCAACTGCTAAACTAGGATTGTATGCAATTTTACTCAGTACTATAAAGCTATGGGACGGATGAAAATGCATGATAGGAAAGAAAAGGTTGTCAAGTTCTGATCCTCTGAAGAAAACTTGTTTTCTAAGAGGTTCAATAAAAATAAATTACTAATATTAATTATTTGATTTATAGAAATACATTGTGTATAACAAAATATTTAAACTGCTAATAATTATTTAAAATCTAATAATTACAATATCTCTGCTTCAAAGCTTAAGCCATATTCATTCTAGACATAAATTTCATGTAAAAGATTTGTACATACAGTATCTGTGGTAACTATAGAACCATCTATTTCATTGTTATCATAATTGCTAATAATTAACTTGGTTATCAATACTGTATCAATATAGAAGTGAAAAACATGGAAAAAGTAAGAATGAAATGGTTGACTCCCTAATTATGCAGACATGCATTTACCAATAAAAGGGAGACAAAGTTCTTAAAATCCAAAGGCCCTTCTGAACATCTAATAAAATGCTAGAATAATTTGTTTCATTGTTTGGAAAGGAAAGTCCTGAGTTCACACTGAATACAAAAGTTAAACTATGCATGTCGGGTATTTCGTCTTATTTTGAGGTACAACACCCTACTGTCTAGTCATAACAATCTTAAAATCCTGGTGTTTTACAAACAGCTCTCACTTTTGCCTGGCTAACACTCTTGATTGTCAGAAAGATAGTAGGACCCAAAGCATAGAAAGGATTTAGAAAATACAGATTAAAAAAGTGGAGTCAGAAACCTTCAAAAGTTCTACAGATAACCCTGATGTTAATCTGCCACTTTCAGGGACTCTTTGTTTAACAACGGTAGTTCAATGAAATTTGTAATAAAAGACCTTTCATTGAAAATTAAATAAATATACCTAGATTACTGGGATAAATTCACGACGCACCCACATAACATCACTCTTGTGTGAGCTGCACTGGTTACCAGTAGATTTCTGAATTCAATTCAAATGTGCTGGTCATCACCTTTAAAGCCCTTTATGGCATCAAGATGGCTTACCTTGGAGAGCCTCCTGCAACCATTTGTCTCCCAGCGACCAACTAGGGCCCACAGAGTTGGCCTTCTTCGGCTGCTGCCGGTGAGTCAGTGTCGGCTGGCGGTGCCTAGGACAAAAGCCTTCTCTGTTGTGGCCCCTGCCCTCTGGAACGAGCTGCCCCCAGGGATTCGGATCATCCCGGACCTCCTCACCTTCGGTAAAGCCAATAAAACCTGGCTCTTCCTGCGGACTGGGGGGTAGGAATTAAATCTTACACTTAGGGATTTTAAGTTAGTTAAGGATTTTATTGAGGGATTTTGTATTGTTTTTTATTGTATTCTGTTTTTAGTCTTTGTGAGCCGCCCTGAGTCTATTGGACTGGGCGGCATAACAAATCTCAAAAATAAAAATAAATAAAGTAAAATAAATAGTTTTACAAGTCATCCAAACTGTCATTGCTGCTGAACCCTTTCTTCTGGATGGTGTTTAACTCAAATTCATCTTTGTTAGCTTCAGCCTTAAAAAAAAAACCAATGTAAAAGATTTAATTGGTGAACTACCTGCAGGCTTTTTGGAATCACTGTCAACCGCCCCCCCTTGCTGATGAGAAGTAACGCAGCCCAATGGGGGACCAGACAATAACATTTAACTAAATGAAGAAACTAGTAAATGAGGCATCTCAAGCAAATGCTTTCGGGAGAAGCATTTTTCAGGTTTTCCCAAGGGTTGAGAAGAAAGTACTTTTGTCTTGACTGCACACAGAAAATGTTGATGTATTCATTTATTTAATTTTATATTGTCTGCATACTCACCACATCTGATCATAAGGCTAGATCAAAAGCGCATCTCCTGTTTCAAACAAACCATGGTTTCATTCAAACTTAAAGCTAAACCACAAGCTTTTGATTACTTTTTCACAGTTTTTCTACTGAAAGGAAGGTCTTATGGTTATAATTCTCCCTGTGTATGCAGATCACTTTAGCTCTTCTCGTGCAAATATATTGATTTGAAAATACCTTTCCTTTACAATATAGTTTTAAAATAAGTCTCATTTAGATCCTCCCACTTTAAATTTGTACATTCCGACAAACGTAATAGTGCTAATTTAATTTACATTCACAACAGCCCAAAATTAAAAAGGATCAATAAATAAGTTTGGGGAAAGGAGCAATACATAGTTATGGGGAAGAAAGTAAAGTAAAACAAAGATAAATAAGACATGGTTCTGTGCACACTAAAAATGTGCTGGTTTTATTGCTTGCTTTGGTAAGGACATTTACTGGCTCAGCAGTTTTTGATGAGGAGGTGTTTTTTTTTTAATTAAAAGATACCTTCATATGAATGCTAGAAGCTTTTGTCCCTTGCTAGATCCATGAAGTGCTAGATGGGGAAATAAGTCTGGCTTTGTTATAGTTACATTTGGCCTTTAAAGGCTGCAACAATCCCTTTGCAACTTTGTGTGTGTAAAAAATAAGAGCAATCTTTATTCATGTATTTTTTGATAGAAGAACAAATGCAAGGTAGCCTTTGTTTATGGCAATGGTATTCTCCTGCCAGGATTCTACTGATATAGAAACTTAAAAAATTATTCTCAAAGGAATATATAATGAAATTATTTTATACTGTATCCCTCATTTAAAACAATGCAATAAAGAGACAAAAATCAAAATAATAACTTCAATGTATTTAGCAGAATGCAGAAGTGGCAAGATATTATTTTTAATTCCAGGATTTAACAGAAAAAATGGACGTTTATTGCAGTTTGCAATTGCACATAAAAAGGACAGATTTTGGATTAGATACATTGCACTACAAAATTCAATGACATTGCATTCTCTTCTGCACAAACTTATACTTTTAAATTGTTATAAGACCGCTAAAACAGCATACATCACAGTAGTATCTTAAATTGCTTTCTATTTCTTAGCTCTTCACGCATAGAAAAATGTGTGATCATTAAAGAAGAATCTAAGTTTATAAAAAATAAATCCTGTTGCTGAAGTTACCTCAGAGAAAAAAAAACTTCAGGAAATATAGGCAGAAAACACTGCTGCTGTTGAATTTGTTAAATATGCTTGGCAATTATCACCAACAAAATCCCATGTTTAAACATCTGAAGAAATTCTTTGGCACCATTCCTTCTGCAAATGAGCAGTTTGATAGACAGACTGGAATCTGACTGGCATCAAATCTCAGTACGTTCATTAAGCTTGCAAAAGTTCTGAAATGTAAAAAATAAAGCCATTTTACTGTGTGCATATTGATTTATTTATATTTCATATTTCTTAACCACAGATCTCCCTCGGATGTACATGCATATTTCTATCTATCCTCTATCTCTCTCTCTTTCATTATCACTTTGAAAAATGAAACAGTGCTAAAATCAAAGCTTCTTATTTACATTCTTCTATCAATGAAAAAGAGGTGCATCCTCTGTTTCAAGGGGGGGGGGGGTTGAAAACATAATAGTGTAACACAAACCATACTTCTCCAACATGTTGTCCTCCAGATGTGATATAAATACCTCCACTATGCTGTTCCCCCATTGGCAAAGCCAGGTTTTTGGGCGCTTATAAAAGATTAGGAGGTTTGGGGCAAACCTCACATCAGGGACAAGATGTTTCAGGGGGCAGGAGTAACAGCGGAAAAGGCTCTCTGTCTCCATCAGAGTGAAGCTTTTGAAGTTGTTTGTAGCAGCTTAACAAGAAATGCAGGAAGATTAGCGTTCCTTTAATCTATTTATTTGAAGAAAGCATGAAGATAAAAGGACTTACAATTCCAGAGGTGCATCTTACAATTCCGTAAAAGAAAAGCTGTAAATTCATCCATTCCAAGCATAACACGCTTGCCTCCTTAGATCGATGCAAAATTAAAACAAAGGCTTTTAAAACCTTTTTTAGCCACTTTTAAATGGGCAGGGCCAATGGGATCATAGATACAATGTCACATGGTAATAAACTACATTTCCCACAATGATCAGTGGTAGCCCCATTAAAGGGACAGCTTGCTGTTTCTTCTTGTCTCCTGATTAACACTAAAACCCAAGCCTGTTGGGGCATGACACTCTCCCCCTGGACCCTGCCAGCTTTCCATTCAGCTGACCTGACCGACAGCATGCCTTGTCTGCTGGCAAAAGTGGGAAGGGCCAATCCCAGAGGGGGATGAAATGGTCCTTCAAGTAACCTGCATGTATACTATGAAGGGCTTTAATTCAACACCTTGAATTGCACCCAGAAGCAGACCGACAACCAATGCAGCTTGTGGAGCAGTGGTGTTCTTGGGGGCTTCTTAACAGATTTGACAATTTCAGTTCCCAGAATTCTTAGCATGGGCTTTGCTGACTGCTGATAACTAAAGTTTGAAACCTACAATCTGGGGGAAAGGCAGTAAGATCTTGTATTTTGTGAACAGCTATCAGAATCAGGCATGCATCATGAATAACTAAATCCAAATCAAGGCCATCTTATTTTATATTATTATTTTATTTATTAAATTTATTTGCCACCCATCTTGCAGCTCAAATTCATGACATCAATAAAGTTGGTTCCTGCATTTCAAATCTTCAAACTGCAAACCCTGAACTTCACTGATCTATTTATCCACTAAGAAATCCATCATTGGTACACTTTATCTTTCATTCCCATCATATCGTTACCTACCAGTTGGTAGGCAGATCATGTAGCCAACTGTGCTACTGAGTTAATTCATTCACACTTTTCAAACCTATTCCAGGGCTGTTTTGTGTTGACAACAGCCCTTTCTCAAATTTTACACTCCATTTGCTAATGATACACAGAAAAAGGAATAATAAAATTGTTTTCAAAAATAGTGCACAAGGAAATGTGTCTATAAAATATATATAATCAGGAAATGAGCACATAAATCAATAGACATTTTCATGTTTGTTTATTTTTTTTCACTGAAATTGACGGAGAAACATGATGGAATAAATATAACACTGGAAAATTGGCAGATGTTCAGTATTCATATCAGTTGCAATGGTCCCTAGCATTTGATTGGCACTAGGCCTGTTCATTAAATTAGGTATCTATCTCTGGAGACTCTAACAACAATGTACAATAATCATAATTGTGATGGTTTGATTTGGGAAGGAAGGGATAAACCATAGAGTTAATTCCAATATTACATGGATATAAATAACAGATGAAGTATTATCTGTTCTTATTTTTTGCTACTAAGCGAATATTCAAGAAATTCTTATGTTTATGTAAGGAAAAGCAGAGGCAAGAATGGTTGAATGATTAAGTTTGATATTCCCTTCCTTCTGTAATACTTTTAAACAAATGTCACTTAATTTCTTAACTTTGGTTGATCAAGTAACTTCAGTGGGAAAGGCAGAATAGTTGGGTTTGTTTGTTTGAGATAACAGGAATGTTTATGGTAATAAGATGGAGAAAAAGAAGATAACGAATCATTAATTAGTTTTGCATTTTTCTTTTGGAGGGGACTCTGACTTAAGCTCAGATCAAATCATATATCTAAAACAATAAAAATGGAAATGCTCTTCACAGCCTGAAGATGTGGTTTAGTTACAGAAAATGAGCTTATAGGAGTTTACATTACAAAGTAAATTTACGTCTTGTAAAACTGCAAACACAAAAGGATAGTCTATGTCCAATGATAGGGTTCCAACAGAAATATGCATCATGCTTTTCCCCCGCACAGAAGTTGTAAACTACTTTTATCATTTGGTGCATGAATTAGAAACATTAATGAATGTAGGGGCAAAGCAAAGGAGATGATACGCCCAAGCATCCAAATTGAGATCATGTGACCCTAGGGATGGTGCAACAGTCATAACTTTGATGAGGGGGAGGAATCATAGGTCACTATTTCAAAGGCCATCATATCTTCAAACAATCATTAAACAAACAGTTGTTAAGTTGAGGATTATTTGTATGCTTCTGATCAGTTCTTGAGCCAGCTGAGCGGTGCTGGCTGTAGGGAACCCTGTATATCATTGTTAGATCTCTAATTGTATGGTTCAGCCCTATGCAATCAGAGACTGGCAGCAAAACCATCAGTCCCCCAATCATAGCTCCAGTATTGGGCGAGATCCCAAAAGAAGATCGGAGGATATGGTCTCTGATCCCACACTTTTCTTGCCACCCCTCCTAAACTGGGAAATACTAGGGAAAGTGGTAAAAGAAAAAAAAAGGAATGGAACTGGAAAATACCCACTAGCTCTCCAATACCACAGTGCAGCTCCTGGTAACTGAAGAATTGATGAAAAAAGAGAAATCTGCTTCCAGCTCTTAGTGGAGGTAAGGTGGAGAGAGGTGGCTGTTTGGACAGGAGGAAATCCTAGTCGGATAGAGCTGTTATCTGCTGGTACCAAAAGCAAACAGACCTGGAAAACTGTGCCCAGGAACCATATGAGAGGAGGCCACAGCCACCTATCATAGCCAATGGGAGCTGAGTAGTTCTCAGCCACTGACTGCATCAGTAAGACTATCATTGATGAGATATAGATCATTTGTACAGCAGGGTAATTGCCAGGAGAAGAAGAAAAATATAGCTTTAACATCAGAAAGATAAGCTGAGTGGTGCGGTGGCCTAGCGATGAAGCTTTCGCCTCACAATCAGGAGGCTGTGCATTTGATCCTAGGTAGAGGCAGATTAGTCATGCCAGCCACATGACTTCGGCGTTTAGTTATGCCGACCACATGACATCTTCGGACAGTGCTGGTTCTTTGGCTTTGAAATGGAGATAAACACTGCCCCCTAGAGTTGGGAACGACTAGCACTTATGTGCGAGGGGAACCTTTATCTTTACCTTTAGATATTTCTTTCTCTGTGCAGACTGAGAAATATCTGCTAAAAAACCTCTGCATTGGCAACAGGAAGGACATCCGGCCAGTAAATACTCAGCTCCATTCAGTTGCCCAGACACCACCCCACAAGGAATTATAGGGTCATAAAAAGAGGATGATGATGATCAGAAAGATAAGCTGCTTCTATGAGAGCCTGGGGATGAGACAAAGGGGATGTCATATTCTTCAACACTATGTCTTTTAAATGGAATATGAGGATGAGCTCATAGATTCAGAAGGTGGCATGATGAAAACAGAGTGGAAAGCCATAACTCGTCCTTCTCAACTCATAAAATCTCAAGCCACCCAATGAAATTAGCAGGAAAAGGGGGATTTTAAAGTTCACATAATCTTTAATTCATGTATGAACTTCACTGTTGTAGATAACTACAGTCCCACTGTCAACACTCTAATGAGAAGTGAAAATATGCTATCCGGGGCAATAAACTATGCAAGCTAGAAACAGATCTGCCTTCTTAGAGTTCCTGAATATTAGATGATGAAAATAAAAAAGTAAACACATATACACACATACACACAAACAATAAGGGCTGAGCATTTCCCTTTACCCTTCCTGTCTGTAAATTGGGTGTCCAGTTTAGAAAGAGGAACTCGTGGTAAGCTCTGTTAACCTCTTAGCATTTATTTTTCTCATAGACTGAGACTTACCCTGCTAAACTGAGTGGCAGCAACTGCAGAAGAAACCGACTCATAGAAGGCAGCATTCTCTAATTCTAGCTTTCCGTTGAGTTTCAGTGCCTTTTTCAAAGAAGCTGCAGTAAGAGAAGGAGGCTTTGTAAAAGAGGAGCAGGAAAACCACAAATTAAACATAATTCATAAAAAGTATCTTCACTGAAAATTGATACCTGCCTTTGCAATTTGCCAGAGAAATATTTATATTATTTTTTTGAGCATCCGTATAAATCTAAAAGAGAGGAAATATTGATATACTGTATATTATTCAGGATTATGAAGCATTTTAAAACTGTTTTATGTAAATAAAAAACATAAATAGAATTAATTCTTACACGAAGTAGACAAAGGAATGAGAACATAACCCATAACCTTAATCTTTCTATTTTTTAAATTATTATTTACCCTTCATTTTTCAATGTCATTATTAGCAATCTTTTTTCCCCAAGATTCATAATATTCTTGCTATAGATAAAAAGTTCTTCAGATTTTACTAATTTATAAAACATTCAGCTCTCTTTTTTGTTTACACATACTTTAGGTGTCTGCCTTATTTTATTTTGGCGATAAGTGCTTGATTTCTAAATCTAATTTTCTTGCTAATTGTGAGGATTTCTTTTTAATTAGATTTAGCTGGTTTATTCATTCTCCTACTACTACTTGCTTCCATAGCCTCCTATCTCATTTGCTTTGCATCATTTTCTTTCAGAACATTTGTTTGTTAAGACATAAGATAAATTTTGTTCTGCTGCCTAAGGGCTAATACAAGATTTTTATTTTTTAATTTCATACCAATTGCTGAACAAGTCCACATATTTTCTTGACACATTCAGAAGTGCTTTGCCAGGGCTTTCTTCCTAGGCCCGAGAGAGAGTGAAAGTCATCCAAATTGTATAATACAGGGGTGACAAACTCTATTTCATTGAGGGCTGCATCAGGGTTGTGTTTGACCTCAGGGGGCCAGGGTGGGTGTGGCCACACCAACATCACTCATGTCGGAGGCGCTTGTGGTGACCCAAGCGCTCTGCCAATGAAAATGGAGTTCAGGAGGGCCACCAGTCTCAGTTTTTGCTGGCAGAGGATTGAAAATGGAGCTCAGAAGGGCCACACATGGCCCTCCCAAGCTCCATTTTTTGTGGCAGAGGCATCATGAGCCAATCCTTTGCTGTTTTCAAGGCAGCCCTGCAGGCCAGATCTAACCACCCCATGGGTTGGATCTCGCCCATGGGCCTTGAGGTTGACACCTCTGGTATAATAGAATGAATAGGAGTGTTTGACAGGGACAATGAAATGAACAATTACAGGTTATACTTACATGCTAAAAATCAGAGTATTTTACCTTCGTAGAATATAGACTAATTTTAATATATGGAAATTCTTACAGAAAGGTACAGTTGGTAGATGGCCTGTTGTTAGGAAAGAATGTTTGTCAAGGAAAAATGGCTATTTAAAAATGTGAGATTGTGGTTTGGCCCCTTGTGACAATTGGGTATAACTGGAAAAGAGTAGAGGTTGAGGTTGTGGGAATCGGATGCTTAAGAAGTGTAAATGATGAACAACAACACAGAGGCTCAAGAAGTAATGGATGCTGAATGTATGTGAATGAAATGCAAAACTAAGTGATCAGTATCCCCCAAAAATCATTGAATGATCTGGTCACATGAAGAGTGAATGACAGTCAATTATATGAGATGGATGGGGTGCATAAAGCAATAATAATTCTTTTTAATATCCTCCTCTGAAAGTTAATTTTTGGCAAATTAGTACCTCATTCTGCATGAAGTTTATGCCATAATGAGACTTTGAAGAAATGCTTTAGCAGTGTCTCATATATCTCACATAATTTGTTTCCCATCATAATAATGACAAGTCTACTATTTCCTATTGTATTTGCTTTACAAAATCTTTTTTTGTTTGTTTGTTTAACAATAATTCATTCAACAAATGTCCATGCATTTCAAAGCAATGAGCTGAGCAGGAACACAGTCTAAATAAAGTAATAATAGCACCTACAGTATACCGTATCACACGCTTTAACTTCAGGAGTCAAAGAACAAAAAAAACTCAAGAAATCTGAAATCAGTTCTTAGGTGCAGAAGAAAGAAAGGTATACCAGCATTGAGAAGGATTAATAGAATAACAAATATGTAGCTACTAAATGAAATCCAGACACAAAATCTAGCAAAATATTAATAATTGGAAAGAGTAGTTTGAATGGTGGCGGGTTATAAACTAAAAAAGGATGCAGTATTTGATTCAACTGTTACATGGTCTACTAATTTTGTGTATAAACATTGAAAACAATTAACATTTGTTCTGGACTTATTCGAAGATCTTACAAAATACATTGCAGGTTGAGGAGGGGGGTCACAAGTTGTATTCCAAATAGCCGCTAGGGGGAGATGTTCTATAATATAAACATTCCCTAAAATAGCATGGTTTTGTATTTCAGATTAAAACAAATGCAACTTTGTACAGTACGGCAAATGGTTTGATGGAAGAGGGTCTGTCCTACAATCTGTTCCTCAATGACTACCTTTCTTGGGAAGCCAAAAAGACTGTATAATTAAAAATTATCCTGCAGTAGTTCCCTACCTAATCTGCAATTAATATTCAAAATGTGATTTCTCCACTGAGTGACTTTATATGCTGACGTAGGTTTTTCATAGCTGTGCTGATACATAAGAATACAATTGAAAAAAAGTTTGAAAACAGATTACCCCCTATTCCAATGATATACCAAGAATTCCATCTACTTTTCTTCCCCAAGTTAAAACCAAGCCTAAAGGTGAATTTTAGAGAGCTTCTGCTGGGACAATATATTCTTGAATGTCTCCAATGGATAGGAGCGGACAGATATAAAAATTACCATTTTGAAGGCTAATTGTAAATTTGCAAGGAAATGTGCATGGCTCTTATTATTCCCATTGCTGATACTTTCAGGGAGAGTGAAACTGCTCAGGTGAAGGTTGCTTAAGGAAAAACTTTACCATCTTTAACCTGGCAAGGGTTTCCAGAAACATCTACCCAATATAAAGTTGTCCACAAAAACAAATAAAATAAAATACAAACAAGACATGTTATGTGGTTTGACTCTTTGACTGTTTCTCTCTCGCTCCGCTACAAAGCAATAACAAGGAACAAAAATGGCATGTTTCACTCCTCAGATTTTATTATTAAATTTCCCAGCAGCCATCCCAAGCAAAATAATTGATGCTATGGATGCCCTTTTGTGGTACTTGGAAGTGTGGAGGTCTGGATGGGGAACTGAAGCCTGGTGAGACAGAGTGGCTGTGGATGAGAAACTTCTCTGTGTCTGGAAGTTTATCATCTTTGGTCCTGGATAGGTTTGCACTGCACCAGATGGACCTGGTGCATAATTTGTGAATCCTGCTGGACTTGCAGATCCTGCTCATGGAGCAGGTGGCAGTTGTGGTTATGAGGACCATTGCACAACTTCATGTGTGCTAGTTATGCCCTTTCCTGGATCAAGCTCTTCTTTCAGACATTCACATCCTAGTCATCTTCTATATGGACTATTACAATATGCTCTACATGAACTACCCTTGAAGAGTATCTGGAAGCTGCAACTGGTACAGAATGTAGCAGCACATTCTTGGGCATCTCTTGAGTTGTAACACCTTTGCCACACAACCCACATTGGGTGCCAATTTGCTTCTGAGTCAAATTCAAAGTGGTGATAATCACCTTTAAAGCCTTCCCCAGCATTCAACCACTTTCCATTTACATCATATTGACCCATCCCACCCAGTCAGACAGGGATGGTATTTTGCAGATACCATTGATTAAAGAATTTGGACTGGTGGGATCCAGAAAAAAGAGCCTTCTCTGCTGTCACCTCCATCCTCCACCTTATTTCCAGAAGTGAAGTGGCCCCCAAAAGAGTGCTAAAACCTGGCTCTGACAGTTGGCATGGGGTTTTAAGAGACATATGACACCTGGGATGATTGGTGATGTGAAGGTGCTTTCTCCAGTTCTGTCATTTTTTAATAGCTCAGTTTTTAACTTCGTTTTAAAGTCTGATTTAATTCTGTTTTATTTATGCCTTTATACTACAGTACGTTTATTGTAAATCACCAGAGTCACTCAAGTGATATGGGCAGTATAGAAATATGATAGACAAATAAATTTTAAAAAATCTAGACCAAAATTAACATAGGAAGAAAATAAAATACAGAGTGAAACTTTAATTTAACAACTCTCCAGTTAAGACCCTTCAGTTGTAATGGATCAAATTTCTATCTGGATGTTATCTCAAAATAAAGTCCTTTGCATCTGAAAAAGAATTAATTTCTATTAAATGTATGTAATTTTCTCAATGATACTACTAGGCAAACTATATAAATTGTCACAAATATTATTTTTGGTTGTTTGCATAATAATGACATTATACAAACAATATAAACCACTAAAACGATATCATTTCTAATTTAACCTTGCAACTGGTCTGCAAAATCAAATCTAGCTCAATATGTAAATATAACTTTTAGATTCAGATTTCATTTCCATG
>JANHFQ010001445.1:104662-116317 GCA_032468035.1 Aparallactus werneri
TCACTCCATTACGCAGCACTCAGGATTCAAACCACCAAACTGCCGACCTTTCTGATCGACAAGCTCAGCGTCTTACCAACTGAGCCACTGCGTCCCTTGAGTTCTTCTAGTAGCTCAACTCTAGTCAGCCTTTCAGGATAATTAAAATTTCTAGGCCATTTTTAAAAAATTAAACATTTATACTGCAACACAGGAATTCAGTTGGGAGAGAACCAAAATGTGGATAATTATTGCCAGGTATATCTTTCTCTAGGAAAGTTAATTATCAATGTATCAGACCAAGGGCCCATCCGTACTGCAGTGGTAATATACTTTCAGTGATGGGAGAAAAGGGTTCCAACAGGAGAAAAAAATGCTATTTCTGTCAGTGTACTGTATATAGTTCATGGACTGGAATAGACATGGCAACAGGTCAGCCAATGGGACTGTTTGGACAGACATGGTAACATGTCAGCCAATGGGGATTGGCTGGAATAGACATGGCAACAGGTCAGCCAATGGGACTGTTTGGATAGACATGGTAACAGCTCAGCCAATGGGGATTGGCTGGAATAGACATGGCAACAGATCAGCCAATGGGACTGTTTGGACAGACATGGTAACAGGTCAGCCAATGGGGATTGGCTGGAAAGGACATGGTAACAAGTCAGCCAATGGGACTGTCTGGATTAGACATGGTAACACGTCAGCCAATGGGACTGTTTGGATAGGCATGGTAACAAGTCAGCCAATGGAGGCTGTTTAAATACTGAAACATAGTATTTGTTTTTGTCATAAGACAAAAGGCCATAAGAGGTAGAAATCTAGAAGTATGGTATATAATCAGTATATACCGTACTTTTCGGAGTATAAGACGCTCTGAAGTATAAGACGACCCAGCTTTTGGGGAGGAAACCAAGGAGTAAAAAGGGCATAATCAATCTGTCTTGATTACTTAATATCCAAATCCAGAGTTACTGACATGATTATGCTGGCCACATACAAAACATTGTCTACTTTTATTTCAGAACTAAGGCTTTAAAATGTTCATCATTGAGTAATTGACATGTTGTGTCTATGGAGATTCTCAATTGTTCAGGTCATGGTTGTCCCAAAGGTGCTTTTTCCAGAAGGCAACTGGACTTCCTTGATATTTTCCTTGAAGACGTTTCCCTTCTTATCCAAGAAACATCTGTGGTTGAGAAGTTGCCTTTTGGGAAAGCACCTCTGGGGCAATTGACATACAGTGTCTATCCAGCTGGGTGAATGAGCTCTAAGTTGATAACAGATGTTGGAATCACTAAGCTTATTTGGGCCTGTAGTGGCAATGATGGGGTACAGATCATCCAATGTTATTTGGCACAAACCCGGTTCCCTGAAACAGGAATGGACCCCACTTTCCCTATCAATGTTGTCAATTTTACCAAGTCTCATCAGCATAGCCAGTGGTGAGGAATAATGAAAGTTATAATTAGTATCAGTAAATGAGGTGGCTGGATGGAGTCACTGAAGCAGTCGGTGCAAGCTTAAATGGACTCCATTTAAGGGGGATGGTAGAGGACAGGAAGGCCTGGAGTAATGTTGTCCATAGGGTCGCGATGGGTCGGACACAACTTTGCAACCTCTTGCCTTTATACTTTCAGCCTAGAATAAACAGAGTTGATGGGAATTTATAAAAGAGGTGGTATGAGAGACACTTATCATCAGATTCATAAGAATTGAAAGATGCGGGGGAAAGGATTATATCTAGTGATGAAAAACAGCATTTATGAAACATCGAGTCCCATAGAGGAAAAAAAGACAAAAGAAAATATTACAAGTCCTTTTATCAGCACTATGCATAATTCTATATTTATTCTCTCAGATATTTGTCTAACGTGTGGGAGACAAGATGAAAAGAATGATGGTGACTGAAAACCATCCTATCTCCCCTATTAGAGGCTAATTTCAAATTCTGAATTTTTAGTTTGAATTTTTAGAAAAACCTATTTTTTTTTACTTGCTTTTCCATTTTTATGATGGTAGGTTACGGTCCATTGTAACCCGCTTCTCTCAAACCTGGACACTGCAACTGCTAAATCTTTTTTTTAAAACTACTTTTGAAACATTTCATCAAAATTCTTTCAATGACGTCTATAATTAAGCATTATTTGTGTGAATATGTGCCTGCAAATCAGTGTTGCTGCCTGGCGAGTGCCTCGAAAACTCTTTATAGTTCTCTTGGAAAGATTTTGGAACTGTTTTGCCACTGTCTTCTCCCTATGGCTGTGAGAAGGAACATGGCTCAAGGTCACCCAGAGGCTTCATGACAAGGCAGAAATAGAATTTATAGTCTCCTAGTGTGATCATCCTAGCAGTTGCCAGGATTTGGGAAAAGTTCGGAGAGAGTCTTTAGGGAGGTAAATCTACTCTTCCCCCACTTTAGAAAGTGTTTTTTTAAATAATTGTTTAAAAATGAAACTATAGATCAATCTAATGACTCCAAAAACAGAACTTTATTTCTCCTGACAAAGAACGTATTGTTTCAACAAAGAGATAAAAGAGAAGATAACTGCTTAATTCTAGAAAATATCTTTTCACATTAGTGAATTACATATTGATACAAAATTATTATTCGTATTCTTATTATTCTTATTCTTATTATTAATTCAACTTGAATGCTGTCCAATCCCCGAGAACTCTGGATGGCTCACAAGAAGTCATAAAACAATAAAAATACAATATAAATACAATATAAATCTAAAAACCATAAAAAATTAAAATGCAATAAAATGTTTAACCTTTGTACTGTCAATCAGTGGCCCTGAAATGATTATTGCCTTATTAAGTCTGATTTTTGTATGCATCACAAATTTTGCATTTTTAAACCTTCAGTAAAGATCTGTTTTGTGATTATAATTATGAAATGCCTATTAATAGAATCTGAAGGGACTGATATGGTAACTTTAAATATTTATTCACAGTCTTCTTTAATGCTCTTTTAAAATACTTTAAAATAATTGTTAAAATTCATCTTTGCAGAACATTTATGGCTTCTAGATAAATTAAGATCTGAAAAGTCCCAAATTTGTAAACATATCCTACTCAATACATAATTCTCATTCATAAAAATAAAAAATCCTGCATCCTCATAATTTATATCATTAATTGAACTTACTTCATATTTGGCATTGCTGAAACAACTGGTGGGGGAGGTGAAATACGAGGTGGAACATCATATTCTTCGTTACCTAGATGGCCATTTAAAAATATCTGCAAGAGATGGATTTCTAAGGATGATAATTTGCAAACTACATGCAAGTAAAATGCTCATTTACAAAATTTTGAACCCATTCTCATCTTGAATTTCATGTTTCATTCTGCCTATCGTCAATATAAATTTCATGTGTTCAGCACTATAAATAATTCAGTTAAGGTTTCCTCACACTTTGTAACAGAACAGAATATGTAACAAATGTAACAGATATCTAGGAGAGAAGCAGTCTCGAACTAAGAAACCAGTGGAACAGCTTGCTTTTAGAAGTTGTGGATACTCCATCACTGGAGGTTTTTAAGAAGAGATTGGAAAGCCACTTGTCCAGAACAATATAAGGTCTCCTGCTTGTGTAGGGGGTTGGACTAGAAGACTTCCAAGATCCCTTCCAACTGTTATTCCATTTTGTATTTTGATATCTAAATAATTCAGCTAGGGTCCCCTTCACACATTTTAATAACCATATTCCTTAAAAAATGTCTGATATGGACTTATTTGCTTTTAGTTATTTTACTATACAAATTTCAAATAAATTATAATTAAATAGGCCACTAAACGATATGGTATTTTTCGGGCTATAAGACACTTTTATCTCCCCTAAAAGAGGCTGAAAATTAGAGTGCGTCTTATACTCCGAATGTAGCCCCGCCAACCCACCATTTTCACCCTCCATGCCTACCTGTTCCTTAGAAAATTAGCTGCATGGTGCAAGCAGCCTTTCAGCCGCAAAGGGGCCTCACAACAGCAGATTGGGGCTATTAGATCCACCTGACCATCACCTGCTGCTCATGCTAATCAGGCTGGCTAAAACTCAAACTGAAGCAGGTTTTTCCCCCCTTTCTCTCATATGCTTTAGCCTGTTAGTATCAGTTTCAGCCAGCTTGATTCAGCAGCTGATTGGTCAGTGGTTCCGCATATCCCCAATCAGCTGTTGGGAAGTAAACAAGGGGAAAATTCTGCCTGGTCAATTTTTTAACCCCTTTGTCTCCTTTGCTGAAGCATGTTTCAGTTTCAGCCTGATTCAGCACAGGAGACAAATTGCTGGGAAGCAGATTTTTTTCCTCTTGCTTTCCTCCCCAAAAGCTGGGTACGTCTTATAGTCCAAAATTACAGTATATTACATTTACCCTTACACTATACTATACCCTTATACTATACTATTATTTAAGCATTCATGTTCATTAAACTTTATATACTGCATCATATATCTTCCAATGGCAATTCATGACATAAGAATTTTTGCAGAAATCTTGTATCAAAACACATACAATAATGTTTTCTAGTGATATCTGAATTTGCAGTAAGTCCAATTATCATTTCCTATAAATGGCTTTTTATTATTTAATTATTCCACACACTTCTCAACAGCACCAGGCTTCAAATTCAATATTCCTAACTAAAACTAAACTTCATGCATCATACCATCTGGCTCTTACCTTGGTACCTTCTAAAGGTAATTCAGGGAATCTGTGCTTTCGCAGAAATAATGGATCAGATCCCATACGACAATGTCTTCCATTCATATTTGAGCTTGCAGTAAGTCCAGGTTTGGGACAATTATCATTTCCTACTATACGACATCCCACAATTTGATTATTCCCACACACTTCTCTGGGGCACCAGGCTTCAAGTGGCATTGGTTGTTCCCTGGCAGATACACTTTCAGGATGATGCAAATGTCTACTTAATCTATTATCTGGAGGAACGGGTGGAGGCCTTTCTGGTGGAGGTGGAGGTGGATCTCGTATTGGTGGTGGTGGTGCTGGAAGAGGCTTGTCTTGTTTCCTCATCATGCCTGGAGAAGACTGAGGCATAACACAAAATAAAATGCTTCATTAAGTATATAATCTATACATAGTGACAAATACAGTATTTTGTATAGTCACCTTAATTCATACATCACTGGCTAAAATGATCAACATGAAATTAAAAATTAATATTGCAAAATTATTTGAATGAATCACTACAGAGACACCCAAATATAAAAGCAAATCCATATTATAAATAAATTAAGTCCAGAAACCTAATCCTTCAGTGTCAGTTAAAATGATAACATTAACTAAAGTATCAATGAACAATTTGCAAACTTCAATAAATCAATCTATCCATAATTAACAATTAAAAACTCATCAAATCAAAAAAATAAAATACTAATACAGTACACAGTTAAGATGTTTACATACATATGGAAGCACATAATTTGCAGATGATACAACAGTGGTGGGACTCATCTCCAGGGGGGATGAGTCTGCCTATTGAGATGAGGTGGACCAGTTGCTTTTGTGGTGTGGAGACAATATCTTTCTCCTTAACACCAATAAGACCAAGGAGCTTATAGTGGAGTACAGAAGGAATAGACATCCAGCCCTTGGTTATCAATGGAAACCAAGTGGAGCAAGTGTCCAGTTTTAAGTTTTTGGGTGTTATCATAAAAGAGGACCTGACCTGGGGCGCTCACGTTGCAGCACTGGTCAAAAGGGCCCAGCAGAGATTATACTACCAGAGACTTCTCAGGAAACAATAACTGAACAAAAAATTGCTGGTGACCTTCTACTGCTGCACCATAGAGAGTATTTTAACTTACTGCACCTGTGTATGGTTTGCCAATTGCACAGTGGCAGATAGGAGAGCACTCCAGAGGGTTAACGTCAGTGCCCAGAGGATCATTGGTTGCCCTCTCCCCTCTTTGGAAGAGCTTTATAGCTCCCGCTGCCTTGAGAAAGTTCAAAGCATTCTTAAAGATCCATCTCATTCTGGGCACCCTTTTTGGGAACTATTACCATCTGGCAGACGGTACAGGATATTTTAAAAAGGACAAATAGGCTGAAAAACAACTTCTGTCCCAGGGCAGTAACTATATTGGATTCTACTGCAATATTAATGCAATATCGAGTTTTCAATTCAATTGTATAGAGTGAAGGATGTATTTTTGTGTTTTATTTTTATAGTTATAATGTACACTGAAGATGGCATTTAATTTTGTTGTACGAGGTGCAATGACAAAGTAAACTGAAAGATTTTTCTACAAAAGCATACACGACGCATAATTCTACTAGCTCTAGATATTTAAACATCCAAATTACATCTTTAATTGAAGACTACCTGTATTATTTCTATAGGCCAAGGAAGAGCCTCAACAAACATGAGAAAAGTAAGTATCTAAACATGACATATGTTTCCAAAAATTCTCTGTGAAACAATATGAAAAAATGCTCTTTATTTTTATCACAATCCTCACTGCCTAACAATTTTCCCTATTTCTTTTAAAGACCGTGGGAAATTTTAAAAACTGTATCATTTGAGCAACCTACTTATCTAATAGATCTTTCTCACCAAGTTTCCTGGAGAAGAAATAAAAATTCAACTCACTAGTGCTTTTTATAATACATATCTCTCTTATAAAATAATAAATATTTTATAAGAAAATACAGCATGTCATACTTACTTCTAATTGACCACCCCATGAAGCAGTGTTTGCTATATCAGAACAGTATTTTTCAAATTCCTCTGCAGAAAAAAAAAGCATCACAATTTAAAAACATGAAAATTGGGGGGGGGAAATAATCTACAAATAAAAAAGCAGAACGGGAAAAGGAAGCTTGCAGAATATAAACACTTGCAAAATAAAACACAAAGCAAAAGAAAAATCAAAGATTTATATACACTATCACTCTGAAAAAGACAAAATGGATAGAACAATGATAAAGGTATGAAACAGAAAAAAAGAAAGGTTTAATTTGTTAAAGTTTAATAGTAAAATTTTATGGTGCCTAATTAATAAGTTTTCATGTTCTGAGATGTTTCCCTAGTTCATAAATATGGTTCAGAAAAAGTACTACAGAGATACGTTTTATCCTTGTTTTTGGTTATGAACAAAGATATGTTGAGATTTGTTTTAACTTAAGACTAAATGTTTTTTTATATTTTACACATATTCGATTCATTTACCTCTACCCTAAAGATGCTGGGTGTACATACATACATATTTGTATGAATGTGACAGAGAAAGACAGAGAGAGAGGAAGAACATCAATATAAGACAGAGGCTGAATATTTATAATCGGTAGTTGTATTCTGGCTGGAGAATTCTGGAAGTTGATGTCTACACATCTTAAAGTTGCCAAGTTTGAAAAACACTGCTGTGCAGATTATATAATGTAGTTGAGTATCTGAAGCATATGGAATCTAATGTTCTCTGTAATGACATTTTTTTAACCTTTATTTTTTTAATTCGGAGATGTTTACTTACCTTGGCTGTACAAATCTCCTGTATTTATGTTTGTCAGAAATGGCAGAAAGTCATCTATGTGACTTCTCATATACTCTGCAGTCTGACTTCTAAGTGTTGAAACTGTCCACAAGTTTTGTTGCTCTTTGAGCTGATCTTCAATAGCTCTATACAGGCAATGACCATCAGATGGGATTTGCTTAATTTCCAATTGCCTTAAGGCTAAAGTGTTTGCAAGTTTCTGGCTTTCAAGGTGTCTAGCACCTGTTAAATTTTCTATCTCAGCTTCTGCTATTCTTTCTTCTCTTTCCTTTTCCAGAGCTGCTTTTTTATCCTGTGATGAAACACAGCAAAACACTGCAGTTTTACATTAGTCCATGCCATATTTTAATTCAGCCTATACAGTTTAATCTTCTCATGTATTTATGATATTATACTAGACAACTTGTACCCTGTTGGGTCATTGTTTCAGAGATATTTCCTACCTAAACAGAGAAACAGAAGAGCTAAAGGAAAGCCAAAAACATCTGACTTCCTGCTGGCTTCCCCATTGAGTTTCCTTGTAAGATATAGCAGGGAGCAAGGAAAAGCAATCTCCCTCCCTTTCCTTCCTTCCTTCCTTCCATCCATCCATCCATCCATCCTTTTTTTCTTTTGCCAGAAGGAAAATGATTGTTGCCAGTTGGGGAGAGAGTGAGGGATTGCAAAACTGGCTTGGAAACTGTCATGGAATGTTGAGAATGAAGATCACAGCAGTAGCAGCCAGCAGCACTAAAGCAGCTATAACTTCCCCAAATTTCATTCTCTCAGGAGTCACAGCTTCCGGATTTTGGATTCGGAATGGACACATTCAAGTCCATCTAAGGTACCTTGGTTGCCCTATGATGCACTGTTCTGCCCCAGTTAAAGGTCATCACAACAAGAGTTTTAGTAGTATATGGATTCAGTTTAGCTAACAGAGTTGCATAAAATGAGCAAAATACTCAGTCATAATATTGTGTGTTCAACACTGTATAGACCTTTTATCAACACATTTCATTTTCACAAAGTCTGCTTTTCAAAAGAAAACTTCAAATAAAAGACAGTGTCATATGCTTTCAAGCCCAGCTTGCTGAACTGAAGAGAAAAATCAGCTTGCCTGAAGATTTATCCTGTGATTTTTTGGCCTTTACTATTATTCATCTCAGAATAATATTTCATAGCATTTAAAATACAATTTCCAGAAGGATTTTAATGATATAATGTATTATGTTAAACATGATTCATAACAATGTTCTCTTTTGTTATTAATCAGTGGCATTTATTTGGCAATCTAATATGTCTGTCACCAGCAAAGTACAAGCAGAGTGCTGTAGAGATTAAGGTATCAGATTTGGCAATCATAAGCAGTTCTCTTATTGTTACTTCACGAAAAAAATCAGAAACATTTGATAGAATCCAGAAGCATGTTTAGCAGAAATATGCCTTTGGAACTGAAGGAATCTCTCCTTCATCCTACAGTGTCTGACCGCTCTCTGGAGGCATGGGAAATCATTTGGAATAAAGCAAGGGATAGCATAGTGGGAAGAAGTAATAGGAAAAAGTAGGTCCTTGCCCACATACCTATAATCCTCAAATATGGCAGTCGTCGATTGGAAAGTATCTATTTTACAAGTAGTCCAGGGGTGGGTTTCTACTAGTTCGGCCCTGTTCGGGCGAACCGGATGTTAATTATACATCTGGTTCACCGAACCGGTAGTTAGAAGAACTGGCTGGCCCTGCCCACCCCTCCCAAGATCTCCTCGCGGCCCGTTTTGGATTGCAGGAAAGTGCAGGGATCGCACGGAGGCTTGGGGAGGGTGAAAAACAGGCCTATCAGAAGTCCCGGAAGTTACAAAACTGGCCTGTTTGCGGCCTCTGGAGGACCTCCGGGGCCCAGGGAGGCCTTTTTTGCCCTCCCAGAGACTCGAGGAAGGCCTATGGAGCCCCGGGAGGGTGAAAATGCCCCCCATGGTGCAGGTGGCCAACTAGGCTACGCCTACCATGGCCATGCCCACACAGCAACCAGGTAGAGAATCGGTTGCTGACATTTTTTGAAACCCACCCCTGAAGTAGTCCTCAACGTTCGACCACAACCAGAACCAGAATTTCCATTGCTAAACTATTAAGTGAGTTGCATCTCATTTTATGAGTTTTTGCAGTAATTATTAAGTGAGTCACTGCAGTTAAGTGAATTGTGTGGTCATTAAGCAAATCTGTCTTGCCCAATTGACTTTGCTTGGCTTTGAAGGTTGCAAACCATGGTGGCGCAGTGGTTAGAATGCAGCACTGCAGGCTACTTCTGCTGACTGCTGGTGCCAGCAGTTTGGAAGTTCAATTCTCACCTGGCTCGAAGTTGACTCAGTCTTCCATCCTTCTGAGGTCAGTAAAATGGGGACCCAGATTGTTGGGGGCAATATGCTGACTCTGTAAACTGCTTAGAAAGAGCTGTAAAGCACTGTGAAAAGGTATATAAGTCTAAGTGCTATTGCTATTGCAAATGGCATTCATGACCCCAGAACACTGCAACTGTCATAAATGCATGCCAATTGCCAAGCACTCAGATTTTGTTCACATGATTATGGGAATGCCACAATAGTCATTAAGTGGGAGGACTGGTTGTACATCACTTTTTTCAGTCCATTGTAACTTTGAAATGGTTTTAAGTCAAGGACCCTCTGAATTTTAGATGGACAAATCCAGGCAAAACCACACATAATTTCACCTAATTATTTCTGTGCATACTTTTTTCCTGTTTAATTGTGAAACAACGTAAACAGATTTGGGGAAACCATTAAATGTTTGTTTCTATATTCAGTGTCTTGTAGAATAATCTAGATGGAATAATATGGAAGGAGGAAGCCCTTATTCCCAAAAGAGAAATAATTTGGCTTCCAAACTGAAAAAAATGTTTTTGAAAATCAAGAGCCTCACATAACATCACATCTGACAGATGGGTGTGCGTAGGTGCACATCTAACCCTTCTCTGCCCAAAATATTCCAATTATTACTTCTATTGACCCTTAGAACTGGAATCAGGTTCTAGAATCATCCTACAGATACCACATTAGAGATTACACCTTGCACTTGGTTATGGTCTAATGAATTAACATTGAAATAATCTTACCCGCCTCTTCTGTGCTTTTGATAGTCTAGCAGGCTGGGTCTGTTCTCTGCTCTCAATCTCCAGTTTTGCAATGTTTAGACCTGCCAAATATTCCTAAATAATAAATAAAAATTACCTGAAATATTTCACAAAGAATTTCTTATAGCCCTTCAATTTTAACAGAAGCAATGTTTAAAGTTTTACAACATTCACTGTCTCTTGATACTTTACCCCATTTCTACTGCAGCGATCATACTCTATAATCATCCATCTATATGATTCTGTGTTAATTCTAGTTCCAAGTTAGCTTGAAAAGACTTTTTCTCTTCTGGAATGCGGCCCACCAGAGAACCTTATCTATCAGAAAGTCTATTAAATCCCATTATCTTTGGGTTAAGACTGAAATGGACAAATGTTACACTTCTGATGCACCTGATCCCAATATGTAGCACCAAGTTTCTACTAAAATCAGAAGAAAAACTATAGTCCCAAGGCTAATAAATATAGGTTGTCCTCAGGTTATAACATTAATTGGGACTGCAATTTCTGGACTGCAACACTTAGCAACAAAAATCCCAGCAGTCCCTGTTGCCATCATTATCTGAATCCCATTGATTGTTTATAAAGGATCTATTCTACATTGATCCAAACCATTCTAGCCTTGAGCCCAACCAGCTCTGAGACTCAATAAGATAAGGGACTGCCTCCTCTTCAATCCCCCACCCCCTATCTCCCACTCATCTATGCCCTGTTCAGCTGCCCTGAACAGTGGCACTTCTAGTTAGTGGTGGTGCCAGAGACACATGGCCTTCAAGCCTAAACTAACCGCTACTGCTCTCATACGTCAGTCTTAGCACCATCAGCACTGCCACTGTCATTGAGTGCCACCTCAAACCCCATGCCACAGCCAACCACCTCAGTGCCATAGCACAAAGCCCCATTGCTCCGGACTCAGTAGGCCTTGCTGCCCCTGCTATCCTTCAGTTTATTTATATATTTATTTATTTATTATTCAAATTTATACCCCGCCCCTCTCCTGGGACTCGGGGCGGCTTCCAGGATAGAATAAAA
>JANHFQ010001445.1:123808-134533 GCA_032468035.1 Aparallactus werneri
TATATACAAACCTCTGTATCAACCTCTGGCATGTCCCTCTCACAGACATGCCCCACCTGTAGTATGCCCCTCCCACTGACATGCCCAGCCTTTGTGCCACTCTCACTGACACTCCTCTTTTATTCTTAACCCTTTTCCCAAATTTTCTTCTATTCCCTTTTGTGGAACCCTTGTTCTGGAACCCTTGTTCTGGTTAAGTTGATTCTCTTTCAATTGGCTTTGATCTTCCCCTTGGTATCTTGTATTCCATCAACCCTTGGGCCACTCAGCTGTATCTGTTGCTTTGAATTTTCTCCCCCATCCCCTACCATCAATACAGAATGATGGAAATTCTGAGCTTTTCCATACTACACCCTTAACTTGATGAACTCCTGTGCAAAAACCAACTGGAAGTAAAGTCTGCTTAAAAATCATTTTCTACATTTTATCCTTTTCTGCTTTGGCCATGATGATAGTCTGATTTTCTACTACAGCTCCTATCTGATGTATATCCTTTCTTCTTTACCATTCCTGTATCAGGTTTTTTTTAAAGCCTTTGTTTTATTATTTTCCCTTTCACTTATGCTACAAGGAAATTTCACCTGGTTAAAAACAAAACAAAATAGACAGGTATCTCACTGTTATGCAGTTATTTGTTTAAATGTGGAGGACAGATGCAATGACCAGAGAGTACTTTCATGCTGCAGTACACGAATAATGAATTAGAGTTGTTTGCCTACAATGAAATGAGCAGCAGGAAATCAGGCAGACCATTTGAGTCAAAAAACACTTTGTTGTTGTTGTTGTTGTTGGAAAAAGGTGGGTATAAATTGCCTTCATGTAGACTGTGGATGAATAGAGAATGACATAGGCGTTCCTACATTGAGAAGGAGTCAGCAGCTCATACCCACAATGAGCAAGCTTGTTATGAAGATGAGCCCTCCCTCAGAGGAAAATTCATACTGTTTTTACAGTTTCAACCTAGCATGCAATTGAAGTGCTTATCTAACCCTGCCATGTTGTGCATCCAAGAATTTCTACTCAGCTTTTGCCAAGGCAGAAATTCTGCCACATTTTAGGGAAGAAAAAAAATGAGAACAAATAGTTCAGTGAGAATTCATGGAATATGATTTAAATAGAAGAAAATATTGGTAGCTCAGGTTGAGCTGTTGAGTCCTTAATGCTCTTTGTGCTTCGTTGTTGTTTGCTTGCAGGCATCTCATTACCCAACTAGGTAACATCATCAGTCCTAGTGAGGGTGAGGTTTACTCCGCAGGGTGGAAAGATTAGGGTTCC
This sequence comes from Aparallactus werneri, assembly GCA_032468035.1. Classification (NCBI taxonomy): domain Eukaryota; kingdom Metazoa; phylum Chordata; class Lepidosauria; order Squamata; family Lamprophiidae; genus Aparallactus; species Aparallactus werneri. Next base: position 125,084 of record JANHFQ010001445.1, read on the forward strand.
CCCAGGGAACAATGACAACCAACTGCTCAGAGTACCAAGGAGTCCACAATGTGGATTGAGCATGGAGTGGAAAGCTAACAAGCATAGGAGAACAAAACTGTCCATCTTTGCAAGGCTCCTCTTCATATGAAAATCTTAATTCCCAGTTTGGAAGGCTATCAGCACCAAACTAATTCTGGAAACTTTGAGATGGGCTTGGGGTTCCTACATCCCTCCAGAAGAACCATTAGTGTCACAAATCTTCCTTTCTTACTCTACCCCACCACTAAGCCCTAAGCAGAGAAAGGGACACATTCAATGATAAACAGGTGCAGGATTCCTCCCTGAGAAACAAAACCAGAAAATATGAATCTACATGTACAGTAAATAAGACACTCATGGATGGGGATACACTAACACAATCTCCGCTGCCTGGCAGATCAACATGCACTCTTAAATGCCAGCTTTAAAAGCCTTTTATTTTAAGTAACTAGTAGCTGAAACAATATTTAGTTTACTAACCTTCCTGATAAAATTCCTGTTGCTCTTCCTGATGATCTTTACCAGCTGGTTCTTTTTTGCTAGTGATGGTGGAACCCCCAACTCCTTAACATGTCCTGGAGATTGTTTCCTCTAACCAAGTATTTATCTTGGAGCAGGGAACAGGAAATGAAATATGATGGGCAGAATTCTATGTGACAGGTGCAATTTTTTTTCTTCCTTATGTTAGTTACTGACATGAAAGGTGAAATATGATTCATACTGCAAGTACATTGTGGTTGTTGACTGCAACCATATTTTTCAAAATGAAAATGCCTTGGCACTGGTATTTATACGTATGCCCCTCACTACTATTACTCTGATTTGCTATTCCTATTTACCAAATGCAAATGTGCCAAAATTGGAAGTAGGTACATATAAACAGCACAAAAGCATCTCCAATTTGAAATGCATATTAGATGGCCCAAACTATTCATCGCCCAATGGGGAATTATCATCACTGAGCTTCAATTCAGTACAAAATGCATGGATTACATCCAGCTAAGTGTAGTAAAGAAATGAAATCGTTTCTAATATTGAGGAGGCAGCAGGCTATAAACATAAAGAAGACTCCAAATTGTGGATAAAGAATATATAATAGACTTGATTTAGAAATGTGCATAGCTAGCAAGCCTTTTTCCTCTTTGTTTTAGAAAATTAAGACCTACTTCAGCATTTATGAACTTGTATTTTATAGTATTGCAGGATAAATGATTGGATTCATCAACAGCAACAAAAAATTCTGAATTCATTGAAAAATATACTCTAGATATGAATCAAAGGGCTGCATGGAATCTTAGTGCGCAATCTGGGGATCCTTCTAGAGTCACAAGTCCTGCTCGAAAAGCAGGTGGCAATCTTCTCTAGGAGAACTTTTGTGCAATTTTGTGTTGTGTGCTAGTTGTAACCTTTCCTGGATCATGAGGCCCTGCTCACAGTCACTTTTGCCCTGGACATCTCCAAATTGAATCACTGCAATATGCTCTATATGGAGCTACCTTTGAAGAATATTTGGAAGCTACAACCGGTACAGAATGCAGTGGAATGCTCTGGTGACCCCTTCGGGTAGCACATGTGACACTGTTGTTACATGAACTGCATTGGCTACCAATTTGCTTCAAGGTTCAACTAAAGGTGTTGGTCACCACCTTTAAACACCTTTTTGGATTGAGTACAGGGTATCTGAAGTGACATTACCCTTATGGGACTAATCCTTTTCACTCACTACAATGGAAAGGGTCTACTTTGGTTCCTATCATCCAAAAACTTTCAGCTGGTGGAATTCAGTAGAAGAGCCTTTTCTTGTCATTTAGAATATTCTCCCATTAGAGATGAGATCCACCTCCACGCTCCTGGCCTTCTGGAAGAGCCTAAATTCTTAGCTCCACCACTTTGCCTGGGGTCCCAACAAAGACCTGCTACATTTGGGGTAGCTGATGGGGTAGAAAAGATTCTCACTGCCAGCTTACCCATCACCTTGGTTCTTTTTCTTTTTCTTTATTCTAATTTCAATTGTTTTTAGCACTTTTCAGTAATCCAACCAGAATCACTGTATTAGTGATATGGGTACCATAAAAATTTAATTAAATCATCATTCACCAGTGTGCCTACCGTCCCTGTCTTACTATCTCCAATTACCCATATAAACTTTCTTTTTTCATGTTTTTACTTATACCTATTCCTGTTATCTTGCACATGTTTGACAAAAAAAATAAAAATAAATATAACATATACTGTACATATACACACAAGAATGACAAAAAAAAGGAAAATAAGAGATGTGTGTTAGTACACTTCCAGTAAACTGACAGGTGTCTATAAGAAGGTATATAAGCAGCAGATGAATACCAAATCATGGCCACTGATGGTAGCTATTCCTAACTGGACCCAGCTATCATCTTTGGACCCATTGCAATGGTTTAATAATGTAAGTTTTGTTGTAAGTTTGTACTTGATGTATTAGCTATTCTTGTTCCAAAACTTTTCAAGAAATAAACCTCTGATTTAAAGTAAGACTTATTTTACTGTGTTGCTGCTTCCTGTTTTCTTGGTTGAAATATTTCCCTAACTGTGGATTTACAGGCAGCTATTAAGTATAAGTTGGTTTGACAAAATCAGAAATAAGGAGATGATAAGCCAAAGAAATCATCAAAACCATAAAAAAGTGAAAGATAGAATGTTTTGGATATGTGATGTGACTCCCAGAAAAATATGGCATACTTCACTTAATCATCCAAGGAAAGATTGAAGGCAAATGAGGTCCAGGCAGAAAAGAACATCATGGCTCCAAAATCTAAGGGACTGGTTTGGACAAAACTCAACAGCACTTTTTTGTATGGCTGTTGATAAAAATAGGATCACCAACATGATCGCCAATGTCCAATGATGGATATCGCATAAGAAGAAGAAGAAATGGTCATAAAATGTGCAAAATATTTTTTCAAAAAAATATTCAATAAGAAAAATGAACAAAAATGTGCAATATAATTCATTCCTACCTGTCATTAATATACTACATCTGGAAATTATGGTTTAGATTCCTACTTAGCCATGAAGCATCATAAGCAATGCTTATCTAGTGACAATTAACAAAATGTTACCACAATAGGCAGGAGGTAATAAACTACCATTGTTGTTGGTGTTCGTAGTAATAGTTGTAGCAGTAGTAATGGCAGCAGTAGTATTTACTCTTGCTGCTGTCATTATTATACCACTGTTCCAGTAGTTATGTAATTCCTTGAAAAGCTCCATATGGATTTTAAGTTAACAACCACCTTTTGAAATATATTCTGGATTTCAGTTCTGATCTCCAGAAATGAAAGTGTTGTTTTCAAAACCTCTGTTATCTGCAATAAATCAATAGTATAAGATCTTTCAGGAATCCTGATTTATTTAGTTTATGGATTACAGAAGGAGCTGCTCTCACGTTCATGTAAAAGCAAGAATAACTCATGGCTCTATGCAAGGGAAACAAGAATAGGAGGTAAAATTGCATCTATCACCTAACTGTTTATGTGTATTCAGCTTTATGTGTATTCAGCTGAATGATCAAAGAGGTCTGTGGTATAGGTAGATTCCAGATTAGGAATGTTTAGAGTTTGATTTCTGTAGCTTAACTGTTCATCAAATCAACATATGCCTTATAATATTACTAAGTGTACATCAAACAGTGAGTTTGATACAATAATTTAACTTCTCCATATTAAATATTTATACTTCTTAGAGTGGAGAATTTACCAAATATAGCTCATCTTTCTGAAAGACAGAGCATCTATTTAATGCTGCTGAGTTCAGCATCTACATGATCCATCAGTCACATGAGTGCTGGCTGAATAAGTGCCTAAGGATGATGTTAAAAAAGAAACAAAGGTGCATGAATTAATGGCCTACTTTTTCATCCCTAGCTTGCTATTTTTTTTGCTCAGTCAGGCTTGTGTGAGGTTTTTTCCTCCATAATCTTGGGTCATTTCAGACAGTGCCCATTCATGCATTACAATGATCTGGCATTACATATGGGTGGAAGTCAATATTTGCTTGCTTCACATAGAAAGTGTTTACTTTGTCCTAATAAATAAATAAACTCTGACCTAAATTCAACCTGCAGCTGAAGTTAATACGTATTTGCTATTATTCATTCATTCTCACTCCCCTTACCTTTGAAGCCTGTTCAAATTTCACAAATATTATACATTTCCTAAAATAGGAAAAGATGGAGTATGCTACCTATTTTTGCAAATGATTTTAATTTCAAAATTAAAATCTGTCTCTGTCTCTGTCTCTGTCTCTGTCTCTCTCTCTCTCTCTCTCTCTCTCTTTCACACACACACACACACAACATCATGTAATCCTTGGGATATTATATGTTACAATTACCATATTTTAAAATATATATATATAGTCAATGTGATGGAATGATTAGACATTGAAGTGTTTCTAGATAGAATAGTAGAACAGGTGGTTAATAGGTTTTTATTGATGACAACTGTGTTGGAACCATACTTCAATTTTTAAAGACGTTGTTAAGTACATTTACACTCATTCATTCATCATAATTTTAAAATAATTGCATGAGGGTGTGCATCTTACTCTACATAATTTATGTAGGAATCATAAATTATCATGCTTTGTACATAGATTCTCATTTATTCTAGCTCAGTTCCACCTCTTCCAGTAGAAATGAGATGGGATGAGCAAGGTAAAAGTAAAGACAAGACCAAACAGAGCAATGCAGATAAAATAAAAAAGAGAATAAACTGGACAAGACAACTATAAATTGAATCCATACTTTACATCAAACTTCCATTGCAGAATACTGCAGTGAAGTAGAGATAAAGGCTGGATTGGAAATAACTCAGTATGGTTGAACCATCAAGCAAGAAAAGCGGCACTGTTTAACCGACGGCACCCGGGGCAGGCCAACTCTATGCATCCTAATTGGTCACTGGGAGGTAAATGGTTGCAGGAGGCGCTCTCTAAGGTAACCCGGTCCAATGCCATGTAGGGCTTTAAAGGTAGGGACCAGCACTTTGAATTGAATCCGGAGGCCAACTGGTAACCAGTGCAGCTCGCACAAGAGTGGTGTGGTGTGGGTGTAATGTGGGAAACCCACAACTGCTTGGGCGGCCGCATTCTGGACCAGCTGCAGCCTCCAAATGCTCCTCAAAGGCAGCCCCATGTAGAGCGCATTGCAGTAATCCAGCCGTGAGGTAACCAGGCCATGAATCACCGTAAGCAGGGCGTCCCGGTCCAGAAAGGGGCGCAACTGGTGGATCAGGCGAACCTGACTAGTACCAGTAATTGGTATTAAATTAAAAGGAAAAATATGTTGTGCTATAACACTTTTAACTCAAGTTGAATCATTTCTGTTGTTCTGTTTTAATCATTGTAAGATTTATTTTTTGAGAATCAACATGTATGTGATTTCTTTTTCTTGTTGTGTAGCCAATCAAAAACCCTCCTTCAGGGAAAAAGTATGTTAGATGTCCATGTAACTGTCTGCTTATCTGTAAGGATACATCACGAAGAATAGGATGTCCAAGACCTAATTGGTAAGAGCCACAAAAATTTTCAATCTGTGTCCTTAGTATGATTTTGGTTGTTTTCATCATTTTATTTCATACAAACTCTGACATTAGCATATCCAAGTCAAAACAGATGTAAAGATAAATATTTATTCGTGTCATTACCAAGTATAGATTAATCAGAGGAGCGATGGGAGATCAATAAAAATGGAAGGTATTCATACCTTCATAGAAAATTCATATTTCTATTGATTACAGATACACTGATATGGTCAGATGTCTGTTGATGGGATTTATTTACATTTTTAAGTAATTTATTATTTAAATTCATATTGTACTGTTTATTTGTGTTTAATATTTTATATTATTTTATTTTGGCACTTCCCAACATTAGTATGATTCTGGGCAGGCAGCTCAAATTCTAAAACAGAACTGAGGTACAATAATCACACGGTGAAATATAACATCAATACAACGGACGATAACATCAATACAAAAACAACAACATTAAAACAATCACTCCCCTTCCAACCTGCCCCAAGACCTGGAAAAGTCAAGTTTGTAAATCCTAAATGCCATCAGATTAAAAGCTGTCCAGGTCTGATTCCAAAGTATGTTTCTGATTTTACACAATACACACACACACACACACACATACATACAAACACATTATACATTATACATTATCCTCTACCTGCAGAAGCATATGACTAATTGAGTACTAAACTGACTGATTTTCAAGAAAAGGGTATGGTTAAACAAGGGAATTAAACTAGGGAAAAGTCTGATGGATTACTTTCATTTCCTTTCTTATACTTTGGTATCATAACTAATCAATTCCATGAACTTAAGGTTATAAAAACAGGAGGAAAGTTGGTAGTATCTGGTAATTGATATTTATTAGCTCAACAACAATTACAGATAGTCCTCGGCTTATGACCAACATTTCTATTGTTAAGTAAGAAATTTATTAAGTAAGCTTTGCCCATTTTTTACTATCTTTCTTGCTTTAGTTTCACTGCAGTTGCTAAGTTAGTAACCTCCTTGTTAAGTGAATCTGGTTTTCCCATTGACTTTGCTTGTCAGAAGGTTGCAAAAGTTGATCATGTGATCTTGGCACACTGCAACCATCATAACTATGAACCAGTTGCCAAGCGCCTGAATTTTGATCACAATGGACATGAGTCATTTTTTTCAGTGCTGTTGTAACTTTGAACGGTCTCTAAATACACTGTTGTAAATCAAGGACTACCTGTATTGAGTTAATGTATACATGGGATACTTGGGAACTACATATTAGATATAATGTTAATAATGTTGTAGTTATTTCTTTAATGCTGATTAGGCCTAAATGATGAAACCTCACTCTCCTTTCATTGTTTCATTATCAATTTCTAATGGTGCAATACATTGTTTGCAGCAAAACTAATCCATCAAGAATCCTACGAATAACAATTATGAAATTAGATGTTTTAGAAAACTGGACAGGGTATCATGCAGGCGTGTTTTTTTCCTCAATCTTAACTAAAGCAATCTATAACTTTTGAGAAAGATACTGCTGAAGCATTGTTTACTTTCCAGTGAATAATTATAAATGCAATCAGGTCTTTCTTTCTCCATTTCAGAAAATGCAGCACATGCAATCAGTTCAGAATTCATAGTAATTTTTCTGAAGTATACTAAGATCACCATGAGTTTGGCTTTGGGCTGGGAGTAGTTTGGACCTGAATACAGTACTCTTGGTTTTTGAATAGTATTCTGTTCCAAACCGAAATCTTCTAGATCAGGTGTGTCAAACTAGTGGCCCGTGGGCTGGATGCTTCATGCACTGGTCGTGCCCATCCCCATTTTAACAATGAGGGGGAAATCACGATACGTCACATGACAACGTAATGACGCGAGTTTGACACCCCTGTTCTAGATGGTACTTTAAGTTCTTCTGCTCAATTATTTAACTTCTGTTAACTTCTAAAATGAGACTTCTCTATTAATCAGTTATGAAGAATTGGATTTGAAGTTGGCTGTCAACTGGCCCAGTTACTAGGAAGAATATACAATTACTACTTTAAACAGTTATTTCAACGAACCATGGATCAGAGTAATGAACTCTTCGGCTTTTTGGCTATTTGAATTATAAGGATGATAGTTTACGTGGACGATTAAGACTTCAAGGCAGTGCAGCCAGGTTACACAAAGGTTCAGTTCTCAGTAACTCAGGCTTTGACAGTGGAAATAATTACTATGAGAGCTGCCCAGATGTGTTCCAGGTGACGCTACGTAGCAAGTGTCTGAGATGGTTTAATTAGGATTGCTGCATTGCACCAGATGTTTCAGACTTTACAGACTTGGTCTGTTCCTCACTTACCTTGGTTTCAATATTTGCATGATTTTTAATTTTTATGGCATTTTCTAATTCATTTGAAGACAGGCCTATATTTCAGAACTTTGATTACTTTACAGCAGGGGTGTCAAACTCAAGGCCGATGGGCCTGATCTGACCTGCGAATGCTTAGATCTGGCCCGCGGGGCCGACCTGGAAACGGCAAAGGACCGGTCCACAGTGCCTCTACCCGAGAAAATGGAGCTCCATTTTTGCTGGCAGAAGGTTGCAAGAGGCCGTAGCAGCCAAAAATGGAGCTCAGGAGCCTATTTTCGCTGGCAGAGTGCTAGGGCCTCCACAGGCACCCCCAACACGAGTGTTGTCGAGCTGGCCATGCCCACCCTGGCCATGTTCCCTGCCACCCAAAGTCAAATCCTGATGCAGCCCTCAATGAAATCGATTTTTGACACCCCTGTTTTACAGGGATTGATACTAGTTTACCGAACTGTCTTTGTGTTTGGTGCTGGAATTTGGCAAATACAATGGAGCCAATGAATTTTCTTTGTAGAAATGATACTAGATGATGAAAGAGTCTTTTTCTCTCTTTTTTCTGAAATGTTATGACATCTTTACTTCTGACAGTAGACGCATCATTAATCTTGGTCCAGTAATGCTAATTCCAGAGGAGCAGCCAGCGCAACCTGCAATACCTGCTCAGCCAGAAGGCACCAGAGTAGTGTGTGGACACTGTGGAAATACATTTCTAGTAAGTACAGTCACGATGAAACAACAAGAGGGTCAAATTAATTCATTGGATAGAATATTCAAACCAGTCTGAGGTTTTTTTTTAATCTTTTGTCATAGTTCATGTATCATTCACAACCATAAAATGTAAGCTTTAGGGCAAACAAGAGTCTTTTTGTTCTAAGTAATTAATGTAATAATTCTGTGATACAAAATAATTATTGATAATTAATAGAATATGTACTTTGTGCGGACTAAACCTGAAACCTAAATCTCCCAATTACAAGATGATGAACAGGTTGTCCTCAGCTTACAACCGGTCACTAAGCAACTGTTCAAAGTTGTGAGGTGTACTTCCAACCTGGATTCAAAGCTCCAATGCCCACCCCTTGTCATGTGACTTCACTTTGGGTGCTCAGCAACTGGCTACGTACAGCATCCTGTGGTCACATGACTCATTTTACTTCTGGTTTTGCATTTCCTTCAGGGTTTGTTAAAACTGGCCCGTAGCAAACAAAGGGTTTACTTAACTGCTGCCACCCAAAAAAGATTGTAAAATCATGTTGGTCATATGGGTGACCCGATTGTCTCAACTTATTGTTAGGCAGGCTCCCTTACAGTCATAAATCAAGGACTACCTGTAGTATATGACAACTAGATGTCACAGTGCTGTTAGCTGACCATTTGATTGAAAGAACAATTAATTTTCTTAATCATGCCATGATTTTGTGGATGTCTATTTATAGTTAGAACTATGTTTAAGTTATATATATATATATAAATATATTTAAAAAGACTATTTTCTATGTATGTGTGTGTGTGTGTGTGTGTGTGTGTGTGTGTATA
>JANHFQ010001447.1:79679-97155 GCA_032468035.1 Aparallactus werneri
GAAGCCAATCTACCTGTGTGTGAAGTTTGGTGCAGATTGGTTCAGCCCTGGAGGAGCCTATACCGGACATACAAAGATACAAACAAACAAACAAAGAAAGGAGGGCTCTGTTTTATATATATAGATGAAAGTTCTTAGGAATTGAAGATTGCTAATGGCAGGAGTAGCTAAATTGCATTGCCCAAATAGTTAATTTTGGGGCTCTTGTAGTTGCTTTTATTTTATCAAATAGCTTGCTAAGATTTTCACCATCTCAAGGCAGAATACAAACAGAAAGTTCAATGTATGTCCTAAAATAGGTGTCCTATATGTTAAACAAAAAAAAAAACTATCTGCCTGTCACCTTGGGGAATTGGTAGGAATCCAAATAGTATATAGCCTTGACCACATCATATCATTGCTTCACCCATGTACATCTCAGCTTCCCTCTTCTAAATGGGAAATACAGCACTTGGCCACCAAAAGTTTCTCTGTCTTTTTGTATCGACCTTGTACATTACAACACAGCCGTAGAAGAAAGTTCTGTGTGTAGTCTGTTTTGGGGGGGGGGATGCTCTGATCAACATGTTTAGACAATCACTTAAAACTTAGTTCACTTTGGTTTATGTACTTTTCAGTTCTGTGGAATCTGCCCATTTGTTCTCAACTTAGTCATATGTTTACTGATTTTTTTTTACTATTTAAAAACTGCTACTCTGCTTTGAGGACCATACTTCTTCAAAGGGGATATGTATCTCCATGTTTTGGATTTTTTTCCCATTGAAAATCTGTGTAAAAACTTTTAGCTAATTTTCTACAGAAAAGTAGTTCTGTTCAAAAGCTTCAGCTGTTTTATTTCTGCCTTAACTTCAGGCAACTATCAAGAACAACAGGACAGACAAACCACTTGTCCTCCCCACTACCACAAAAGGCCAGCAGCCATTGCTGCATGTGAAACTTCTCCCTCAAACCAGCATAAGGAAAATGCAAAGGAAGATAAAAGCTTCTGCTAAAAACAGTCCTGATCAAGGCCCACAGGTATTTCCAATAGAAGAGCCAGAAGGAGGGAGAGAGAGGGAGGGGGAGAACTGGGCAGATAGTTAAGAATGTACACCACTGCATAAGAGCTGTACGTATAATAACTAACTTTGGCATGGTTCTCCAGGCCGAAAGGGTGCCTATCTTTCTTTGTATCAGTGCAGGCTAAGGCTATAAGCACCTCAAAAAGCACGCGTGTAAGTTGTACAATTAACTTTCATATATATTCATCCCTGGAAGAGTGTGTGTGCATGTGTGCATATAGGACCATATGTTTGTTTTTCATGCACAACAGAGAAACTTCCGAATTTTATGGAGCACCAGCCATCTTGGTGATGATGTAACACAATCCTATAAAATGTAATTTCCTCTGGAATCTTGCTGTGGGTGTATTTGCAGGTTTCCTCTAACCAAGGGACGGTGCTTGCTGCACAAGTGAAAGGAAAGCCAAATCCTCACATGCGTCTCCGGCAGACCAACCCTGTGAAAAAAATTCCAGCTGCTCCAGAAAAGATGGCACCTCTCCAGAAGACAAATGGAAGTAAGTTAGAATACATTGCTTGTATTTTGCCTTATCCCCTGAACAGGTTTCACGAACATCTTGGCAAGATTTGACAAGTGGTTTGCCATTGTCTGCTTCCTAGGATTGAGTGACTGGCCCAAGGTCACTCAGCTGACTTTATGCCTAAAGTGGACTAGAACCCACAATCTGCTACATGTCAATAAGAGATAAACTAGTTTATAAATGGTTTTTTTTAACTGTTCAGTCTGGGTCCCCACTAGATTGAAAACATAAGTGCTATCTTGGGTTTTTAGTGTTATTGACCCATCATTAATGTCTGATTCTCTCTAGCTGATAAGCAAACTGATATAAGCGAACTGGTATCAGTTTTAATTCAAATCTTTAGAGCCCACACGTTTTCCCTTTTCACTATGAGTTGCCTTTGTTTCTTGCTCCATTCCTTACTGGGTGATGGCTGGATGGCCGTAGGGCAGGGACTTAGATAAAATACTCCTGAAAATCCATATAGACATCTTGGCCCCTATAGCCTACACTTCCTTTTACATTTAAAGAATTAGGTAGGATCCAGTCACTATGTCTAGAAACATTTTGCTGATTTGTCATTAAATCTTTTTTTTTCTTTCATCCTAGACCAGGTGAAAACTATGGGAGGCAATGGCCCCCAAAAACAAGCCACTTCCAAGCCTCGTGGTGGTTCTTGTCAGATTCAGACAAGGCAGACTGCCACGCCTGCACTGGCAAGCCAACTCCCAATGCCAAAGCCAACCAATCATACTGCTGCTATTTCAGGCAGATACACAGTTCCTGGGAAATCCAGCCAGTTTAAACCAACGAGTTCAGAAACATCTGGTGGGCAGAAGTCCACTAAACCAACTGCTGGCGTTAGGAAGAAAGGTGAGTGAATATGCAGGGACATGCTAAAGAGTCCTGCAATTCTGTTGAAATGTATTGTTAGAAAAACTATACACTGGGATAAGGTTGTCCTCAGTGCCACTTCATCTATTAAAATGGTAGGTATGTGTGACCTCAGATTCTTAGGTGAGAAACAAGTTCTTAATCTACACATAATATGAAATAAGCCCATCTGGGTTTTGTTTAGATGTGCCTGGTACAGGTAGTCCTCAATTTACAACCATTCATTCAATGACAGAAGTTACAGTGGCACTGAAAACAGTGACTTGTGCCTGATTTTCACACTTACGACCATTACAGCATCCTCAAGGTCATGTAATCAAAACTTGGATGCTGGACAAATGGGATGTATTTATTATAATTGCACTGTCTTGGGATTATGTGATCACCGTTTGTAACCTTCCCAGACAGCTTCCAACAAGCAAAGTCCTTGGGGGAAGCCAGATTCATTTAATAACAACATGATTCACCTCACAACTACAACAATTCACTTGAGTCTGGCAAAAGGGTCATAAAATGAGGCAAAATTTGCTTAACTATCTTCGCTTAGCAATGACAATTTTGGGTTCAGTTAGGGTCGTAAGTCGAGGACTACCTGTAAAACCAAAATGCCATAATAGGAACAATGAGGTGTAATCATTATGTCATTCCTCATTGCCACAGTTCTTTATCATCTTGAAATGCCATGAAGTACATTTGTATCCATGCTGGACTACATAACCTTTATAGGTTATTTACTTTGTGTTTCCTTTAACAGCCCATACACTAAAATGAGAACAATAGACAGAAAATTAGCATGATCTATGTACAAGGAAAGTATAGAATTTCTATACTCTGGATACCAGGACAGACATATTGTGTATTAAACAGACACAAAAAAGGTCTGTTTGCAGTTCCAACCTAGAAGGTCCTTGAATTTGGAAGAAGATAATTTACAGCATGCCGCATACCTGCCCTTGTTTTGACTTGTGGAAGAAATGGACTTGATCATAAATCTTGAACATAACCTGTTCATAAGTAGAGCACTGCCTGTGTAAGAGAAATTTTCTGGTGAAACAGGATTGACTTGTTTCTTGGACGCTTTTATAGTTACATTTTTGTACTGTATAGTGTTTTCCTTCCCTAACTGCATGTTGTCTGATGTTTGGACTTCAGCTCCCACAATTCTCAGCAATGGACACAACCGATGGCATTCAGGTTGCCATACTGAATCTAAGTGGGCTGCCCGATTTTTGTTGACAACACTGCTCAATATGTAGAGAGGGAGGTTAACCTTATTTCAAACAATGGATTTCCATGATAGAATTATAAAATAATGAATTAAACACTTCTACTTTTCTTTTCCCCTCTTTCCTCCCTCTACAGCTGCATGTCAAAAACCAGTCCCACTGGGAAGTTTTCAGAACAGCAGGCTGAGATTACCAAAGACTTTTAGCAATTCAAAATGAGAGGGTGGATCCCTGGGTTTTGAAGCCATGTAAGTGTCCTACCTCACCAGTGTCAATGGAAAAACATTGGGTCTCTAAGACAGTCTCTGGGGAGAAAGTCAACCCACGTATTGGTGGAAGATTATCTGCAGTGCTCATCTATTGAATAATCTGGATACTGAATGCATGCAGATTTGATGATTAGCAGCTGAAAATCTATCCACATTGTTTACAAAAACAAAATCCCAGTCCTCAGATTAAAAAAAAATACATTATTGATTGCTCTAAACAATGGAATAGATGTTAAGATGTATGCAAAAAGGTACAACACAGGTAGTCCTCGACTTACAATAGTTCATTTAGTGACCATTCAAAGTTACAACAGCACTGAAAAAAGTGAATTATGGCCATTTTTCACACTTACGACCATTGCAGCATCCCCATAGCCACATGATCAAAATTTAGCTGCTTGGCAACTGGCTCATATTTATGACGGTTGCAGTCATATGGGGTTGCCTTTGGCGATCTTCTGACAAGCAAAGTCAATGGGGAAGGTAGATTCACTTAACAACCATGTCACTTATTTAACAACTTCAGTAATTCACTTAACAATGATGGCAGGAGAAGTTGTAAAACGGGGGGAAAGTCACGTAACAAATGTCTCAGCAACAGAAATGTTGGGCTCAATTGTGGTCCCAAGTTAAGGAATAGTGATTTCAAGCGTTTGTAGACCTGTCCTAACCACCTACTCCATCTGTCCTTTAAGATAACACGACCAGCCATTACTGTAATCTTGGGAACAAGCCAGAAAGAACTGATAATCTCGGATGGTGCCTTCCTTTTGAAGATAAAGCTGCTTTGGTCTCATAGAGACTCCTGGAATCTCTTCTTTCTAGAGAACTTTCAAAGCTTGCGCTGTGCATCTCCTCTAAAGTTACCACACTCTGGGTTTGTGGTTTGCGGATTCTGGAGTAAGGAATCACTACCAGTCCTTGTCCTATCATTACATTCCTTAGATTTCTAAATGAAACTTGTGTGGGCTAGAAGTCTGAGTTGCAGCCCATGAAGCTTTGTTGAGCCATTGCTGAAAGGGAGAACTTCAGCTCAGCAACAGAGATTCTCCTGACTTTCTGATGGTTGGTTTAGCTTAAAATTGTATTAGATGACAACAGCCTTACTGGAGTTCAGCGAAATATTTAGTCTCTTATAAGCCAACCACTATACAGCATGTAAAGAATAATTATGTAATACTGAATAATATATGCACTGTTGATCATTTTGATATTACTTTAAAAGTAAACACTAACGTACACTTTCAGTTATCATATATGAAGGACTTGAGTTTTTTTGGTTAAAGTTATTCAAAAGCAAGAAGCTTTTGATTCATATTATGTGAAAGACTACACAACTCTCATTTCAAACCCTTTATCTTATTCCATACCTCCTCTTTATATTATTAAACTGAGGATGGTCAGTGGTAAAGCTGTTAATCCATACATTTCCTGTGCAATTAATAGTTGCATAAGAGACAGAAACCTAAACAGGTTAAAAAAATTAACTTACTCTATTACAGAGTTGCTAAAAATTTACCCTAAAACACAAATCACACTCATAAAATAGCATTTTTATACTATTTTTGATGATTCTTAGGGCATTTGTGGCTTAGACGATGGAAAAGCAGTACATAGTACTGAAGACACCTGTGCTTGTGAGCCAGTTTCATGCTATTTAGACCCATATAAAGATGAAACAATACTTCTAAGTTGGTGCAGTGGAATTCTTAGAATCTCAGTTTTGAACAGATCTACCTGCCTGCCTTCATCATCCATCTACTTAATTAAATTTGCAACAGTCTAACCCAGAGAAAAAAGTCTAACCCTTGATCAAAAAAATCTTCAGCTCCTTCCTATTCTAAATTAAATGGTGCTTCCCTGTTATACAACAAAGCTTTCAGTGAAGGAAGTTGAGACTATTTAAGCAATCTCTGCAGAAGTGGTATAATAATGTGTTAAGCACTGCAATACTCTTGATTTCAAAACAATACAGCGACAGGACTCTATTCAAAGACTGTGATTCCTGGATATAGGGAAATTCTTCCTCCAGCAGATCCGAAGGGATAGAAGATGAATTCTTTGCAGCTTAAGGAGTTGCAACAGTGAAGTTAATCCTTATGCCTTGCACAAGATTGAAGGAGTAAATGCTGTGACAAAATGCAGTATCGATTCTGCCATTATATTCATGTATGTTGTATTTTCTAATTTCTGACAAAAATATATGTATTTCTAATAATACACATCTGCGTAGTGACTTGTAGCAAAATCAACTCCTTGAATAATTCTATTATTACCTCTTGGTGATCAGTGCTCATTCAGGGATAAGAGAACCAATACTGCAATTTCTTTTCAGTAACAGAAGCTTGACTTTTGTCCCATTTTGATACTGTTAATATATCTTCTATCTCCGGATAGATAGACCATGTACATTTGTTCAGCACAGCAGACAAAAACTGAATGAATTACAAAACCTTGCAGTGAACCATCATGTTTCAGCAAAGATTAAGGGTTTATCATAATTGGTAAATCATTATTTAGAAGAATCGGGGGTCATTTATATATTTGGA
This sequence comes from Aparallactus werneri, assembly GCA_032468035.1. Lineage (NCBI taxonomy): Eukaryota > Metazoa > Chordata > Lepidosauria > Squamata > Lamprophiidae > Aparallactus > Aparallactus werneri. The sequence goes on from JANHFQ010001447.1 coordinate 86,179, forward strand.
AGAGAAGAAATCTAGATTCTCCTTCACAATGGCTCTGCCCAGTAGCAAGGAAACTTAATAGCTTCAACACTTCCTGTTGAATTCAGGTTCTTAGTCTTTCCTTTCCCTACTCAATTTTCTAGTAAAGATAGACAAAGCACTGAAATGGAGCCACCCACACAGAACTATGGTTTTATTATTTAGGAAAAGGGGTGAACTCTCTTGTATTTACATTAAGAACCTTCCCTATACACTTGAGATATCTAAACCAAAGGAAAAGCCTGTAACCCATCAAGAATTAAGAAAACAGTTTGTTCCTCCAAAAAATTAAATCATCTGTGCTTTCCCCTATCACCAAACTGGGCTTCTTAAGGAAAAGTAAGGTTTGTTTCCTTGGCAATTTTCCACCAACTTCAACAGCTGCTTGTCAAGCAGAAATTCAAAGACTACCATTTCCAATTCAGTAGATGAGGCTGTGACACTAAAGCATTTATTTCTTGAATTTCTGCATGCATCACAGCCACTCAAGACTATGGAAACAACTGTACATGGCTTTAGCTGAGTTCTGCTGAAAATGACTACTAGCTAGTGAAGAGGAAAAGAATGGATAGGATCAATGGGAATTCATACTAGAAGACAAGAACCTTGAACCTACAATGGCATATGTTTAGATCTGGACAATGGTGGCGATTTATTGCCTAGGAAATGAAAGGTGTGCTCAGTCGTAAATATATGCATATACATCTTTAAAAAATAATAAATTAAAAAGCAGACATGTCAAATACATCCTTTCCACAGTTAAAACAGCTAATTAGCTCTTTATAGACAGCAGAGGGACACTACAAAATTAATTGGCTGCAGTGATGAAGCAGAAGCTGAACTCTTCACATCAAGCTTCCCATTCAAGACAGTTTCTCAGTCTTTAATACAGTTAAGGTTTAATACTTCCTTGGTCATGAATGGAGTAGCACACCTTTCCCTCCAGTTCTGTCCCACCTGGCACAGGAATAGGTGGAAAAACTCTTTCCAGGAAGTCACTGCTGCTGTAGAGAGCTTAGTTTGAATCCTTTACTACCACTGCTTTCAAAGTTTGTTTCAATTAATGGATTTGCCATATAAGAAAGATTTTGCATAGGAAGTTATTGTAGGCTAGTTTGTGCATTTGACTTACAGTCTAAAAACTCAGATTTAGAGGTACTTGGGACTGGGATAATGGAGCAGGTAACCAGTGCTTTTGTCTGGTAGAAATCTAATACTTTGAATGGTTTCAGAGAAGCCAAAATGTAGATAAGTGAAGATGTTTCCAATAAGGAAAAATTCCCAAGGCTTCATTTGTTTGATAGCTGCCTTAATGTAGCCCTGACATAAAATATAATGCAATGTTGCTTGGAGAACAATATAATTTCCATGTTTTTATGAAGGAATGGGGCTTTATGGAAGACACCGTAGAGTAGCCATTGATCTTTCCTTCCAACCTTCGTTCAGCATACCAAAACAAAATAAAGACATTCGGGAGTAGACTAGCCTCTACCTTAACAAGTGGCAATTTGAACGGGAGCCTTTTTGGTTTGCCTCTCCTTGTCCAGGAGTAAGACATGTGTAGTCCTCCAAATACAGCTAATATTTCCCAGCTTTTATCATCTGGGTTGGGGATACCTAAAACTGTAACTTAGTTACATCTGAAAGGCCTCCTGTCCTAGTGAATTTTTCTTCCAATCTGCTTACTTTAATACCTTTGCATTTCAAGTTGGCCTTCCCCAGTCAATGCCTTTCAGATGTATTGGACTACATTCAACAAATCCTAATTTGCATGACTAATGGATCATGCTGGTTCTGGACAATGGGACCTGTAGCTTAGACACATCTGAACAGCACAGGGCTGAGGAGCCAAAAGTATGTCCCATTGCCTGCATTTGGAAGCATCACTTACCATTTTGCATTCACCTATGAGTCATGAGGGAAAATGCTTCCAGGGCAACACGGGAAGTCCTTTGGGTTTTAAATACTCCTCCTTGCTGCAATAACTGCAATAAGCCATATATTAGGAAGCCAAAGTGATTCCTGCCTAGCTGAATTTTATTTCCATATGTATCTCCAGTTTGCTTCAGTATGAGCAGCAGGAATTGACCAAAATGGTGTTGAACACAACAGCAATACGGGCTCCAGGTGGAGCTTGGGCAAATGGCTCTTTTTTTGTACAGACTTTTTTTTTCCGCCGGGAGAGGGGGGGTTGTGTCTCCTTTCACTTAACCAGCTAGAGTCAAATGGTTCAGAAGGAACACTCAATGGAAATAACACAGGAGTAGATCATACGCTGAAGAGGCTGGTCTTCATCCCCTGTGACGTACTGGAATGGGACAACTCACCACAGCCATCTCACCAAGGGACAACTCGCTGCAGGACAATTCAACAATTCAATTTAATCATTTAAAATAATTTTAAAATTATTTTAATTTTTGTCATTCACATTTCATTTTGTTCCTCCTTTGGCATCCTTTCTTTAATTATTCTATTCCACCATTTCTTTGATATTAGTGTAATTCTTGTCCCGCAGCAAGTTGTCCCATGGCGACATGGCTGTGATGAGTTATCGTAGATCTGCTTAGCGTTGTAGATGCCACAGCCGTGCCAAGTGACCTTATGCAGATTTCAGAGAATCACATTCTAGGTGTCAAAACATTCCAAGAAAGGTTTTGGAATTGGCAAGTACGGAGGCCACAAAAGGCTAAACAGTAATGGACAATATTACTGGAGGTGTTGAAAAGAAAAGCCTCATTTTCAGAACTCCTTTCTTTGACCAGCCAGGCCATGACAACAGTCAAGTCCCAATTAACCCCTTATTGTGCAAACCTTGGCTAAGTCAATAAAGCGCATCAGATTCTGCACCCAGCTAACAAGATTTAACGTTGCTATAAAGCATGACCCCCAAGGGCTTTTCGGCTATTTAAATTAGAACATCCTTCAGCAATGGTCAAATGAAAAACAAAAATAGAAACACGTCAAAGTAACTGTGCCTTCACCCTCCCCAAGCTGCCCCCCTCTTCCCACTCTCCCTTAGCAGAAAAGTCTCTTTCCCGGTGAACGTCATTATAAAAAAAGTACTTTCCAAAAGGACCAACATGAAAACCCCCATTATGAGCAGGCATCAGGCTTGGCTGAGTGTAGAAAAAAATGAAGGCTTCTGAGGCAGAAAGGCAGCAACCTGTTGGCATGAGAGCCAGGCGCTTTTGGGAAACATCAAGGCAGCGTTCCTGCTCCAGCCACAGTAGCAACAGGGGGACACATGCTGACTGGCTGGGAGGAGCGGGAGGCGGGACTTTTTTCTTTTTGTCATTTTCTACGAAAATAGTTGCAGCATGGACTGATGGCTCAGCAGGCCACACCCGTGGTGCTCAACACCTTATGGGCTGCCTCTTGGAGCATTCTGATGGGGCCAAGTTACTGCAATGGTGAGCTGAGCTTGGAGAAGTGGCTGTCAAACAAAGCAGTTTGAAAGTAACTGTGATCCAAGGAGGAACGTTTCCATTGATGCCAGTGGATATGCTGGTCCTGTGTCCCTGATCCCACTGTAATCTGAAGCACCAAGGCTGGAGTAAGCAACTTGCCAGAGAAGAACAAGATCCACAGCTGACGCTCTATACTGTACAGTCCATGAATATAAGCAGCATGATGGTGATGAACATCCTGGGGAAATGGCCAGTAGGTGTGGAACAAGCCTACTCTTTCAACGTTTTTAAAAACCTCTTTCCTTAGGCCAGAAAAGTGCAGGTGGAACTAGTGCTGCCCTGCAGAACAGCAATGTACTTATACAGCATTCTGGAAAAGCTATTTGGATGATGAATTTCTTTCTTATTCTCTAATTGCTTAGTATGGCAAAACCAAGATGTCAGATTCCCATTTTCTGTGCATGCCAGAGAGCCCGAGATTGAAGTGCACCCTGGATTAAATACGCTTCAATTGCACCTTGGAAGGTGTGTTTAGATGCACGCTGCTGGATCAGAAAAAAAGCATGACCGTGGCTGGTGGACACATATATATTTGAGAGGGAAGCTTGGGATGTGCCCTCCAGATTCAACGCGAAGCCAGCTGTGGTTCTTAAGTAGGTCCTTACAGTAGGTCTCACTTGTGTCCTCTGCACAGCCAGGCCTGCTACACCCTCCAGCTTTCATTTAAAAGGTGCTATTTCCCTCCATCCTAGGAGAAGCCCAGCATGGTGTCCTCCAAAACTGGGCCAATCCTGGTTTGTTACTCGAGTCAAAACGTACAGTTCTTGGTGGCTCCTAGTCGCAGCCATCTTCAAGCACACTGGCCCCTAGCTCCACCCCATTGTCAAATATGCAATGAAAACATCTGCACAGTAACACATGTCCACATGGTGGCTGCTGAGGCTCCCCCAGACCAATTTTGATAAAGAAAAAAATATATATATTCCAGACACGCAGCACTTCCAGACTGGGCAACAAAGCATGAAAATCCCTGAAGACGTGGAGGTGGTTAAGTTTATGTTCTTTCAATCCATTTTAGAATGATCCAAAGTGCATCTGTTCGACAAGGTCCGTCTCCTGGAACCTGTTGTTCCCCCACCCCCGGGGGTGGGGGGCAGGTCACTTTTCATTTGGCACTACATACAGTGGGTCCAGCTCCCTGGGCCAGGCCGGGCTGACGGAGACAACATTCCTCGCTGTGGTTTGAGAGCAATCCTGGCTCCCAGACTGGCCAAACGTGTGTGTGAGAGACAGAGAGTCTGGTGCATGCGACATCAGATTGAGGTTTCATCGCTCCTGCTCAGTGATCAAACACAAAGCGAGACAGGACAGGGGGAACACAAACACATGAGTGTGGTCATGAGCAGGTTTGAGCAAAGCACCCCCCCTGGGGCTCATGTGTTAATGGAGGAAATTAAAAAACAGAAATCTGGGCGATTGAAGCGAGAGGTGAGAGAACAAGAAACAGAGAAGGGAGGAGAGGAGGAGGAGAAGGGGGTTAGTGCAAGAGAGCTCAGGAAGAAGTTAGAACAGGATAGCATCCCCCAATTCCCCCGTCACATTACTGAAGATGATAGGTGGGCTGAGTCCCACAGCATCTCACAGGAGCAGCTCAGTACTTCTCAGGGACTTTAATTCTGACATGCTCCTCTGCCTCTTGGGCAAGCTACAGTACAGGGGTTAACCCTGGACTTTAAAAACTCCCTTTCCCACCTAAGAAGGAGATGGCTGCCCTTCAGATTTTGAGCTACATCCAGATGGAGCTAAGGGGTTATAATCTGGGCCCTAAAGCCAGAGGAATATATTCTCCAAGAATGGGAACCCTCCACCCAAGGTTAGTGAAATATTAAAGGATTTGTATAACACAAATGTCATCAAGAATCTACGGAATTGTAAGTAGATAGACATTGTTCTTAAAGGCACAGCCTGGGAATAAAGGTAGGGGCAACTATGAAATATAACAAAAAATCAGCCTCAAAGATCGGAAGCACCAGATCTGGCGTGGACAAGAAGCTTCACAAAGGCAGCAGGTTGTCACACGCAAACCACCAAGGACAGGCGAGCAGGGAGAAAGCTCAGCCATACTCACTCGGAGCCTGAAGAGTCCTCATCCACTGTGCCAGTCTTTATGCTCATGGTGATAGGTGTAAGGCCATTGAGCTGCTCCTGCAGGGTCTGTCGTGGTCGTGGTATCCCACCCCCACGGCTGCCATCGCTCCCCGAAGAACCATGCAATGATACCATTCCTGAGCGGCAGCTGGAGAGCTTGTTATGGATGCGCTGGATGCTGCTCTTCTCACTGATGGGTGGCAGGTATTTTTTCTTTAAAATGCCTGAGGGCAGAAGATTCAGAGTAAAGGGAAAAACACCAACATTCCTTGCTACAGTCAGGAAACCAAGGCCAAAGGATAGGACTACTTGTTTTTATGGATAGAGGTGTGGGCTCCATGATGTCCTACTTCAGGGGTGTCAAACTTGATTTCATTGAGGGCTACATCAAGGCTATGTTTGACCTCAGGGGGCCAGGGTGGGTGGGGCTAGAGTGGGCATAGTCTGCTCGGTGTCACTAATGCAAGGATGCCTCTGGTGGCCCAAGCACTCTGCCAGCAAACATGGTCACCTCCCAAGCTCCATTTTCACTGGCGGGGTTGCAGGAGGCCATTGCAGCCAGAAACAGAGCTCGGGAGCCTGTTTTCACTGGCAGAGGCACCGCGGGCTGGTCCCTCACTGTTTCCAGGGTGGTCCCGCAGGCCAGATATAAGCACCCCTCAGGCAACATCTGGCCCACGGGCCTTAGGTTTGATACCCCTGATCTACTTGTAAAAAACAAAAAGCAGAGTGGTGTCCCATTTTTTTATCTCTAAACCTTAAAGGTACCCAGGATCCAATCCTCTTGGTAAATTTAAATGGTCTTGAAATTAATGACTACAGGCTATCTAGTTTTATGTATTTACTTCATCTTATTACCACATCCCATGGTCTTAGCTGGTAGCAAGCTCTTAAAAGAAATCCATTTTAAAAAAATCTCATTTCTAAACTGGTAACTTGGAGACAGTTCATCCCAGTGCAGTCTTTCACTTTACAAGAATTGCCATTGCCAGCTTATCTATATAATGTATATAAACTCTTATAAATTAGTATTGTGGAGCTTTCTCACCAAAGGCTGCAATGACACATTATTTCTGCCCAAAGAGAGCTAATTTTAGAAAAAATAATCAGAACCAATATTGTATCCCTTAATATGTATCAATAGGCACTGAAATTTATGCTCTATAAATGAATTACTGTGATATATATTTATATTAAAATATATTGGTAATTGAACTCTTTTCTTTCATTATTAACTGCTTATATCTGTCTGTACAGGATTCCAAGAGGCATTGAAATGATGGAGGAACAGCCTGTTCCCAATGTTTTCTATAGGCCCAATCTTATTTCTAGTTTATCTAGGACTAGAATGACACACGATTAGATTTGTTGATTAAACGTTTATTAAAAGGTCATGTCCCATAAAGCTAAATTCTGTACTACTGTATCACACCAGAGAAAATGCTTGTTGGCAAAACATTTTTACATTTTTTGTTTGCTTCCAGTCATACAAAAAGGCAAGGTATTTTTTCTATTAATTCCCATAATTCACATACACCTAATCCATATTTAGCTGGTCTGAGAGACTAAAAATGTTGAATTCACTCCTGAATAATAAGAGCAATTGCAAAATGCAACTTGGTATTTAGTGCAATTCAAGAGACAATTGCTAGGGTAAAACAGACCAGTCGGTGTTACAGTTCCCAGAATCTAACTTTTTACCTTTCTGGGGCTGAGCAGTGGGGTGAGGCAGTGAGCCCAAGATGCCCTCTCCATTCTCTCTGGCCAACTCCTCTGTCAGTCCCAGCCGGTCATTCTTACCCATTGGTTCTACACGCAGCGACTCTGAGCCAGGGTGGCCATCGCTCTCACTGGCAGTGGTTACAAAGTCACCTGGCCAATAAGGTTTTCCAGGTCCAGAGATGTTATCTACTGAGAAAGCAGAAGAAAAACATGGATTTCAATGTTTGTCCGTATACAGTATCTCCCAAAGATGCTTTTTGCAAAAGGCAACTGGACTTTCTGGTTTTTCTTTGGAGATGTTTCGCTTCTCATCAAAGAAGCTTCTTCAGTTCTGACTGGTTGATGGGGAATGGAAGAATTTATACTCTTGGAAAAAGTACCTTTGGGACAACCGTCACCTGGATGACTGAGAATCTCCATAGGCATGTCCCTATATCTGCTCTCTCCTTCTTTTTAACAGCCACACTGAAGAGCTTAACGAAAGCCACTGCCCAGGGAGATGAAACCAATATAAAAATGCATGAGCAGACCCAGAGAAAAACTATACTGAAGGAGTTTTGTCCTGTCTTCACTATTCTGAAAGGCAATCTTAGTGAGCAAGCTCTGCAGGGTTTTTTCTCTCCCTTTGCCACATCATTACATATTTATATCAGCTCTCTTTAGCAGCTCTTGAACATATGCAAGGAAAAGAGACATCAATGCCACTGTTGAGGATTATGGTAAACCACAGTTTTCACTGAGGAGGAAGAACAAACAATAAAGTAGTTTTACATGAAGAAATAAACTTGCTCTGTAGGTAACTGAGATTTTATCTGTTTTATCTCAATTTTACAATTTTGCATAGTATTAAAGCATTTGTAACTTACAGAAGCTGAACTCGATTGCACACCTTACTCAAGAGTTACAATTCCCTGGAGACACTAGAGCAATGACCTATCTACCACCCAACCACAGAAATTCTAGAATGATGAAGATTAGTTGAAGCTTCTTTATAATCTGGCTCCATTCCTTCCTCCATCCCTTCCTCCAGTTTTAGTGAGATATTCCTGGAATTGCCCATGTCTAGCATTACCCTTTGGAGTGCTGAGTGCTGGCAGCTTCTCATTGTTAGGACACAGTAAGTTCTCCCAGCAGGGTTCCTTGGGAAATTCTTCGTCCTCCTCCTCACTGTCAGAGGAATGGGTGGAAGCAAAGGAACCACTTTGGTCATCCTCCAGGGAAAGATCACTGTCTGAATCAGTATCACGTTCTGTGTCCAAAAAGTGCAGGGAGAAAGACAAATAGAAATCAGACTGCATTAATAGCGCATCCAATCTTCACTCACCTGTTCTCCAGTCACAACTCATACCAGATTCTCATGCCAGTACTTAATGGTCCCAACTGTTGATTTAAGAACCACCTACACAAATCAGGGGATTTATACATGTGATTAAATTGTTCTCTTGCACATGCATTTTTGTGCGAGCTCAATCTATAATGTTCCATTTGTGTAGTGGCTATAGTGTCCAATTAGAACTGGGAAAAGCCAGGTTCAAATCTAAACCCAGAAAGTCGTCGGAATGTGTCAATTTGGAGTAAACCAGGGTGAAGATAATAAAATGTTCAAGCAACATCAAATGTAACAATGCTGAGGGTTTTTTTTCTTAGAGTTTTTGTTTCTTTTTTCAACTCTTGCAAAACACATTTTAAGATATAAGGTGTGTAGCATTATCATCCAATCTGAGATTTCAAGATGGGACAAAAATGTCCCTTGGTTCACAGGGATGACATGTATGTTTGAATATGAATGCTACCTGAAGCTTATTCCCATGTCTACTATTAGAACTTCAATTCAATTAAGAATACAATGCACACCATCACTATTAAAAAAAGGTGATCAGGAAATAGAGGGAAAAATCAAGAAAAGGACATTATGGAAATGAGAAACACTATACTGTAGCTTTAATAAACAAATTATAGGGCATGCTATCAATTGAAAGCAATTCATAAGCCCAGAGAGGTAGAAAGTTCTGTCCAGAACTTGTCCAATTCTTTTCCTCTCACCATTGTTCTGATCCTTGTCTTCCAAGAACAAAGAACTGGGATCTGCAGGCCCAATGTGTACCTGGCTATTGTTCAAGTCAGACTCCTCCCTGTGAACAGAAAATGGAGAATTTGCTAGCTGCCAAGGTTCCACAATAAAAACAGCAAGACCATGGGGGCAAGGAAAGAGTTATATATTCTTGACATTAGAATTACCTGAGCACAAAAGGGATGTAGCTGTGCTGACTCTTGCCTGAGCGGACAGTGCTATGCAAGGAACCAGTAGAGTCCCCAAATGGCGTATGGTACAATTGGCCATCCACATAGGTATTGTTGCAAATATAAGCCTGTTGAGATCAGAATAATATGGGAGAGAGAGAGCAATTAATAGCAGCAGAGAGGCAAGGGGTTACTTGATATTAGAAAATATATTTTTCAATGCTAGCAGTGTGTTTCTTCTCACAGGCATCCGTTCATTAGTTGTTCTTTGGAATCTATTGCCAAAACTCATCTTTGCTATAAGAAACCAGACCATCTTTTTCCTGTTATATTCTGGATATAAAAGCTCAGAAGATGATCTGAAAGCAGGATATAGAATATTATGCATGCCATCTGATCCAAGAAACACAATATTCAGAGATGAATCTCAGCTTTCATGAAATTACTCAATTTTAAGTGATGTAGTTGGTTGTGAAAAGATGTGAGCACTCAGGCAGTCAAGCCTGGAGATGGTATATAATTTGGCTTCAGTGTCCTATATCATTTTTGTGCATTCCATAATATTACTAGTAGGAGAATCAGTTAGGCAAAACACAAAAATGTATGCATGTCTGCTTCATTGGCAGTGGCTTCATTGTCATTACTTGATGCAGGACATGACTTAAAATTCTGAACTGGAGCAAAATGCCAACTCCAGGTCAACGTTTTGTTTATTTTGCCTTTTAAGATCGGTGTCAAATCCTGCAACAAAATACCCATAGTCTTCTACTCAAAGGTATTATTGGCCCTCAGTGAGCCTAGGAAAGAAAGCCCCTTGGAATACTCACTGCTGTCAAGGTAGATTTGTTAGTGAGTGTAGGATCAGTGCTGTGCTTCTTTCCACAAATAGATCTGAGAGCCTTCCTCACTTCTTTAGATAAGATGACACAGAGGAGAAAGATTAAGGGTCCCTATGGAACAATGAGAGAATAAGCAATGAATGACAACCTCATGGCTTCCAAGCTTAACAATGCTTATTTGTTTCTTAGACTTATATCTTATATAGACTTATATCCTTCAAGAGCTCAAGGCTGCTTCTATGGAGATCTCTTCACTGTATCTTCACAACAGCAACACTGTGAGATAGGTTGTGCTGAGAGAGGGAATGATTAGTCCAAAGTCATTACAGTATTTCCATGCTAAAGGGATTCTTAGACTTGGGTCTCCCTAATACATGGGTTTCCAAAGCATTATAGTAAGGGACAGCCAGTAGCCTAATTTGCAGGATTTGTTTTCTATTTTTAATCCTACATGGTCTTTATTATTTTTATTTCATATATTTCTTCCCATTCGTAAGCAATAAATTTTTTTCTTCTTAAAAATTGCAAAAGGTTGTATTACACTCTTTAAGATTTGACTTGGCTTCACCAATTTCTGCACTGAGAATCGCTCACCTTCTCTC
>JANHFQ010001447.1:213773-223924 GCA_032468035.1 Aparallactus werneri
CACAGAGAGATACAGAAAGGGGGGGAGATACAGAGAGGAGAACATAGGGAGAGGGGGAGAGAAATGGGGAGAGATACAGAGAGGGAGGAAATACAAAGAAAGGGGCAGAGAGATACAGAGAAGATACAGAGATGGGAGAGAGAGAGACATAGAGAGTGAGAAAGGAGGATTTTGTGGCTGAGTAGGCATGGCTAGGGGGGTCATGTGACTGGGTGGGAGTAAGGGACATGAGTTGGCTATGCCCACCCAGGTTTTGTGGCTCCCTGTGGTTTGGTGTTTTTTGGGGGGGAATGGGTCCAAAGGGCTCTTTGAGTGTTTAAGGATGCAGACCCCTGGCCTAGGATTTTCTTAACCAATTTGAGAAATTAATACTGGTACACAACTACATATTTGAGAACTCATAGAAGTTCTACTTTTATTAGAAGTTAATGGTGAAATACTGTACATATAAGGGTCTTCAAACTTGGCAAGCTTAAGACTTGTGGACTTCAACTCCCAGAATTCCTGAGCTAACATGAATGGAGGAGTAATTCTGGGAGTTGAAGTGTGTAAGTCTTAAAGCTGTAAAGTTTGAAGACCTTTGTAAACTAGGGAATCATCCCTCACAACCAGAGATTATTCTGAGAGAACTACCTGAGACAATATTCACAATGTGATAAGGAATGCCCAGTGACTGGTAGAACTCTTCAGCAATGGAAATCATCTCATCAAACATTTCCCAAGATTTATTATCATGCGGTGATGCATAGACAAACTGCTCAATCTAAAAAAAGGGAGAATTAGAAATCAAACTATAAAATATAGAAAGATTCAGATTTTGATCTGAGAGAACAGCTGTGAAACTAGTATTGTATTAGGAATATGAGAACTTAAGAAAGTTAACTCATTTCAATGTTATGGAATCTGAAACTGCTCTTAGTGTTAATGAACTGAGATTTAATGACGTTATATATAAGCAAATCTAAATCAGCAATTTCTGACAAGAAATATGCTACCCAATATTGAAAATATACTTTAATAAGCCACTCTAAATTTGTTGCCATTAAGCATTCTATTTAACTGAAATAAACTACCTTGCAAATTATTATGTGTAATAAACTCATACACAGAATCTGAAACACAAAATACATTGTTTCATTCTTATTAAAATTGTTTTATTCTATTAAAAAGCTTTGAGTTACATATTTATCCCTCATACATTTTCCGAAAACAGGCTATACCTGCCATTGATTTAAAGAAACATTTTCATTTCTTATTATGACATTGAATCCTGTGCAGACTGAATAAGGACAAAGACAGAAATCTCTGAGCATAGCTACAATTAAGAGGAACTGATGGAAATTTTAAATTATAAATCTGCTCCACTGTGTAAATATAGGTCCCTAAACAAGTTTGTCAAGTTAACTATGAAACATTCTAAAAATATGGAAAACAAAATCCAAAAATGTTTGCCATAAAAACAGAATGCAATCAATCAATCTGGATTAAAGGTGGCAGCTATTGTTCTAGGGAATTAGCAGCCTTAGCAGCCAGTGCAGCTTGTGAAGTAGAGGTGTTACATGGGCATACTGAGGCATACCCATTGTTGCCCACTCCACTGTATTCTAGACCATTAGAAAATTCTGACTGATCTTTAAGGGTAACTCTGTAGACCCCATTGCAGTAGTCAAACTGTGAGGTGGCCAGAGCATGATTGACAGTCTGAAGGCATCCCAATCTAGGAAAGAGTGCAACTGGAGCATCAGAATAAATTGGCCAAAAGCCTCCCTGGCCACAGTTGCCACCTGCTGATTGAGCAACTGTGAATCCAGGAAGACTCCTAAATTGTGCACCATCCTTGAATCGGGAAGAACAACCCCATCCAAGGTCAAATCCCCAGATCTGGGTGGTCCAAACAACCACATCAACATACAGAAAATAATTTGCATGCATATAAGTTGAAAAATATAACTGGACCTAGATCGTTACTGTAAGCAAATGATGTACTTAGACAAAAGGATGGCATAATAGGGAATTAAGTATTCTGAACTGAGGAAATAGGACATCTTGTTAAGTAAACATATCAAAGGCAAAGGAAATATGCAAGGCTACCTGTTAAGTGGTCCCTCAGAACTGAACATGCAATCATTTCCCACCATTAGTCTTAAATAAAGAAGAACAGAAACAAGTTTCTGGTCTGTTCCATAATAATCCAAATAAGCTCTGATGATAATGAGCAGATCTTAGAAAGGCACAGAATTGGGGTGGTTAAATAACTGTTTTTAGGTTGATTGAAGATCAACAACATAATCCATCTTGACATTTAAGGCTGACTGAATTCTATATGTACAGAAATATTCAGCTGTGTTACTTATATCCAATGATTTTTACCAAACCTTTCTTTTCAAAATGAATTCTTAAAACACAATTTTGATTTTGCCTTGCTGGTCTTGGAAACAGTCCTGAATGCATAAAGAGTAATCTGCATTCTGTGCTTTCAAATTATACTATCTTTTATATAGTGAAGGTAGCTGCAAGGAAAAAGTGCGTAATTTTTTTCACAGACTTCCCCCCCTCCCCCCCAAAAATAGATAGCATTACCTTTTCGAACTGATGTACTCGGAAAATGCCTCTGGTATCACGACCGTGAGAGCCTACTTCCTGGCGGAAGCAAGTAGATAACCCAGCATATTTGATGGGTAAATCTTCCGGCTTTAGCCATTCATCCCTGTGCAATGCTGCAATTGGCTGCTCAGATGTAGCAATTAGATATTTTTCATCAATGGTATTATCATCACTCTTCTCACTGCTTTTTCCCAGGACCTGGGGAAAAGTTTGGAAATCAGACAACTGCAATAGCACACTGTTATATCCACAAACTTTCTACTTCGGATGAATACAAGTTTAAATTAACTCAAGTATAAGCATTACAAATATATTTACACATTTAAAATATTATTATATGACTACTAGTATCATATGGCCATCTCTTTCTGGTTACCTTTAAATATATTTCTGTTTATAATAGGAATATTTTTTTTCCAACAGAAGGGTAAACATTTGAAATAAAATATACAGGTAATTACTCTATTGAAAGTTTTATCAGAATATGTGAAAAATTCCATGACTCCATGAATAGTCCAATTACTCACTGAGATAGCAACAAAAATATAGAAGCTCACAGCTAGTGCTATTGAAATAGTACCATTCTTCTCACATCTTACCTTATAAAGCTCTTCATCAAACTGACTTAGCTGGGCCACTTCCTGCATCACTTCTTTTCTCATGAAGAAGGGTGTATAAACTGGGGTGTATCCCTGGCTAAGCAGTGTCTGCAGAGCATACTGAATGAGGGCTTGCTCTAGAAAAACCAAAGGTCCCTACAACAAAATAGAAACAGATTAAAATAATGATTTAAAAAGGGGACCCTATATTCAGATTGTCTTCTACAATTAAGTAGAAGACCTATTTACAGAAGCTTCATTCATCCAAGTTTACTTTAAATGCATGTGGGGATCATATTCACTCCCCCCATATACTGTAGTTGAAGTATAACTCCTCAAAGTCACAGCCAGGTGAGAGCTTCTACGAGTTATATTTAGCAAAAGCTGGAAGAAATTAGGTCTCCCACCTTTTCATGAAGATGATAATCATTACCTTAAGAAAATATCCTCTGCTTCCAGCTACAACAGCTCCTTTTTCTCCCTCATAGCCATCCACCATGACAACCAGATCCACGTGAGAGTATTTCTTCCTCTCAGTACAGTCTCCCCATACTCTCTCTTCTTTATTATCTACATCCTTTCAATTGAAAAAAGGGATACTTTGTGTAACTAAACTAACCAAGAAAAAGAATTATCTTTCCAAACAAAACCTATTGGACATTTTGTTTAGTCACAACACAACTTTGACTTCCATTTAATTATACATTTAATGAACTGGCCAGAACAGTGTAATGCAGAAGCCTTCCTGCATTACACTTTTCTCTGCCTATGTGTATTATGATAAATGCTCCAGGGACTACCAAGAGATGACAGATACCAGAATTTGGTCTAATATGAAAAGATGATGGGTGCTCTGGGAAGATTACATTCAGTGAAGAATTCCTTATTGCAAATATTGGCTCGTAAAAAGTACTATTTTGCAATCCAAATGATTACTTACAATCTGACAATAACTACTAAAAATTCTAATGATGACAGTGTTATTATATTAAAACTGGTCTTGCTAGACACTGGTTCTACTGGCCATTTAATTACCTTCTGCTCATCCTTAAATTTACTTATCAACTGCTATTGGGCTGCAGAGCACAGGAAGAGAAAGAGGGACCAGTCTATCAGCTATTTTGGCTGCTAATAAGAATTCTATCACTTTCAACAACAGATGCTAGTGGGAACTTCACTCCATCTTTCTTAATTCTTTCTGGATCTCATATTTTAGATTGTAAGGTCAATGGACAGCACTGCTTTATCTTTACTTGACCTGTGAGTTACCCTGGGTGGTTGTTTTTGCCTGAAGAGCAGAGTAAAATGCTCTAAATAAACAAAATGGAGTTTGTTTCCCATTTATATTCCAAACAAGAATATGATTTAGCACATAGTTGGTTATTTTGTATTTGTGGCTTCTTTCTTTGAAGGATAATTGCATTATAAAGCAAACCATATTAAATTCTCATTCTCCTCACCAGGGATTCATCATGCCCATACTACAGTTAAAAGAACACCTCAAATTAGATTCTCAAAATTGTTTCAAACTAATCATAACCAACCACAATGTACATTTACATGCAGGACATGAAAATTGCTCCTACCTCATCATTGCTGATTGGCACAGAGGGATGAAGAAGATTTCCAATTTCTCGGAGATTTTCAAAGCGCTCTGCTTCCAGTTTCAAACGTTCTTCATCACATTTCAGGATTGCTTCATCAATCAGAAGACGGATTTTCTTGATTTGGCTAACCTGAAGACTCTGAAGCACAAGAGAATGGCTGGGTATGTCAGCATGTCATAATGAGAGAAGATTTAAAAAGACTTGTAAAAAGAGGATTTTGATGGGGCAGGACTGTGACTGTATGCTCATCGTATTTTAGCAGAAAGTTTATCATACCAAATACGAGGTCAAGGAAGGTGTTTAACTTATTTGAATGTGTCACTAAAGGCTAATTTTGACTTTGATTGAATAGTAATAATAACATGACTATACAAGGGCTAATTGGTAAAATTTCTAATCCAAGAATGAAAAAGACCAGTAATAAGATGTAGTAGCATGGATGTGTTCATGATTATAGGCTTCGTCCAAAAGTTCCTCATTTTATTTTCCACGTTCCCTGATTTAATAAGTCTTATGAATAGAACCATTTTGGTGTATAAGTCATCATAGATGGCTTAGCATATCATTCAAACACAGAAAATTATTTATTTACTATCAAAAGTAAGCCAAAGGTTAGCATAATATGTGAACTAAAATAATAGTTCAGCTCACAGTGCAAGAGAATTGGAAGAATACACCTAAAAAAACCACTGAACTGTACCTTAAAGACAAGCAAATAGCACAATAATGGAAATAAATTCAAGAACACATGAAGAACAGAAATCCATCAAGTTGTACAAACATCCCTCTCCCAAATCTAAATCATATAATGTATCACTTTCTCAAATACAAGGCATGCATTGAAAGACAGTGAATAACAAAGTAAGAAATGAACTTACTGTTAAGATGTCTACTGTGAGTTCTTCAAGATTTTGTGCATGATCTGGTATATCATCGTTTCCTATAGGTTCTTTCTTCTGTAAATAGAAACGAAAACAGGTCAGCAAAGAAAAAAATAATAGAAAAGATTAAATAGCTTTCAGGACACTACTTTTCCAAATTCAGCAGATCTGACAACTCTAAAGCCTAATGCTGTAATGAAAGCATGTCATCTAGCATTACTTTTTGTAAACACAATGGCTCTCTTCTCTGTATTTATCAATAAAGCAAAAATGGAAGATGGCTAATTCTTTTTAAAAAGGCATTTCCAAGAACTTAATTAAGAATTTGTCAGTGCTAAGCATTGTTCTCAATCACCTTTCTTTGTAAAACTGGCTTCAAATGGTACTCAAATTGTTCATACAAGACAAAATGAAGAGCTCATCCAGTGATTTTTTTTTTAGTTTGGAGAAAGAGGGGAATCACTGTCTTCACTATTCCGAAAATCACACTGAATTCCACTCAGCTGCTTTGGGATGTTCATGTTTAAATATTTAGTGTATGCCATGATCACAATTCAAGTGTGCCACTTTCCTCCACTGTTAGTTCATATACCACCTACTAAGCTTAAGTGTCTCTGATGTTGTTTTTAACACTGCTAATCGAATAGAACCTTTATTGGATTACCTAAAGTTCTACCCTGAGGGCATAATATATCACTGCAAATCACTGTTGTCTTCTTACCACACAAACACTGTTCTTTTCAGGGCCCTGTCCCAAGAGAGAAGGAACAACTGTCCCAGATCGCTCCTCCCTCTTGGGACATGGAGAAAGGGATCCATTCAGGAGAAGTCCTCTAGTCATCAGCAGGTAAAATGGAAAGCTTCAGAGACTGCATTCATCTGATGGGGGTTTCCAATCCACCCTTTACAACTGCTTAGCAACTTAATTACATAACAAATAATGTATAAAAGGTTGGATAAAGTAAACAAAAGCAGAGCATGTAACTTCAATTTACTATGATTCTGTTCAATGAAGTAATAAAATGTAATAAAATTAATAGAATGTACTGCACCTTCATTTTTTCTCCTATGGTTTTGCTGCACAAGTTCTTCAGTTTGTTCAGATTGTCTGCCCGGAATCTGCCTAGAAGAAATGCACCAATTTTTTTTTTACAAAACCTGATGTTTAAAGGACAAACTTTCCAATACAATGTTAAGTCTATTTTTTGTATTACTATTCCTGGCAATTAAGTATATTCATCAAACAGAAGGAGAAAAGTACTGCAGAAATATTAGAAAAATTGTATGTTTTATAGAAATGAAAAGCTCCTTCTGCACATAGTAAACAGATAGTAAACATAGCATACAGATAGTTCTTGATTTACAACAGTTCATTTAATTATCATTCAAAGTTACAACAGCACTGAAAAAACTGACTTGTGACCATTTTTCAAACTTATGACAGTTGCAGCATTCCCATAGACACATGATTTACATTCAGATGTTTGACAACTGTTTCATATTTATGATGGTTGCAGCGTCCCAGGGTCATGTGATCCGTGTGAGGTCTTCTGACAAGCAAAGTCAATGGAGAAGCCAGATTCATTTAACAACCATGTTACTAATTTAACAACTGCAGTGATTCACTTAATAAACGTGGTGGCAAGAAAAGTTGTAAAATGGAGCAAAGCTCACTTAACAAATTTCTCACTTAGCAATGTAAATTCTGGGCTCAATTGTAGTCATAAGTCGAGGACTACCTGTACTAATAGCCGAAAAAAACATATTGGGCTTTTGCCTCACTTGCATCTCTTTTGCACATTCTTAGATATAAGACTTACAAAAGCCATTAAAAGCTGGTAGCTAAAACTTATTTTGATAATGCAAATGCACTATCTTCCATTATGTGAGGGTGGTATCTAGGTTGAAGGATCCAAGATGTGCTATGTGGCACATATAACTCTCCCCTCCAACATCTCCAAGGAATCTGCTTCACACTCCTGCACTTTCCTGATATTTCTACTGGCCAATTGGCCAATTGCCTTGCTGGCTTCAATCAATCTGAAATGGCTAAAGGGATACACTGCAAGATGGCTGTGGTATTGCATTTGCAGGAAGGTATTACAAACAGTGCACACTGTGCTGTAAGAGTCAGGCAGTGTATAAATGTATTTTGTTTTGCTGCCTAACCAAGTCTATCTGCCACCAAAAGCAGCTGTTTCCTTATGCCAAAAAGTAAGACCAACCTAGAAATACATTCTTACTGAAAAAAACGACTTCTGTTTTTGAATGGAGTTCATTTTCAATTGAATGGTATTTTGCGTGGCTTGGAAAAATGAACCATAAAAATAACCTCAAGATCTCACTCTACTACTGCATTACAATGGAATTTTAATTGATTTGAAGTGATAGGCCTTCTATCTCCTTCAAAGTCTATTGACTCATGCTGCCAAGGGCAAGAAAAGGATGGAGTTGCTTTTCCAGGCTTCTCATCCTAAACCAATTCTAGGCTGATTCAATAGATCCAAACCTAATTCTGCCCTATTCCTTAGAATATCTCACATTAGAGCCTTTTACTTGTCTTTAAAAATATTTATTAAAATATTTCTACATTATTCATTCACAGAATCCTGAGAAAGCTTAGAGATGGATATAAAATGATGAATTTTCAATGGGCAGCACACCTCAAAATACAGGTCTTTTCCTTCTAAGATAAATAAAGCAGCACTGCCAAAAAGAAAATGAAACTGTGACATGTGCATTTGCAGCATCCAGAAGTCATTTTCCAGGGTGATGACAAACACAGCAGGATTGCATCAGACTCAGATGCACCAGTACTTAAACTGTGACTGACAAATACTGACAAATTTGCCAATGTAAAGAGCACCGCAATGCTGAAAAATAAGGCAAAATCTACCCTGCAGGGGAGGGGGCTCACTGCACTTTACATTTCTCATGGCAAAACAAACACGCCTACAACTTTACTTGTGGGATGCTTTTCCTTAGGATGGCATAGAAAACAGGGAATTCCAAAGAGAAACTGAACTCCCCTTCCCAAACTTTCTGGATTACTGTACTCTTTTGTTCACAAAGTTTAACTTTAAATCTGTTTTCCAATTAGACCTTAGGCATTTACAACAATACGGGGACACACTCTATTGCAGGATACCAGCTAAGGGACGCTTGCCCCAATAAGGCTAGGGAAGGAAGGAGATAGTACTCTCTTATTGGGGCGAGTTCACATGCAAGTAAACAAAGGGTTAAGGGCATCCCACGCGGATCAAAGATCCAAGGCTCCTAACCAGATGTCGCGGAGGGGAAAAAATCACAAGCAGGACAGGAACACGTGAGCCCCTCCACTTCAATGCGACCCTGTCACTGACATGACCATTAACAAACAGTATGCGGGTCCTCGTCCTCCGGAAAGTCGGAGGTTCTGATTTTGCTAGCAGATTCCTCCTTTCCACGCCGGCACAGGCCAGATGGGTGTCAAGACGCTAAAGGCGGAAGGGAGGAGCTGACACGCGTATGAATGGGACGTTCAAGCAGACCGGCCAGCCCGCAGGAAGGAAGCACGCGAGACGACCCAAAACAAAGCTGACGGACCCGGGTCAGGTAATGGCTCTTTTCCTCGCTTTCTATCAAGCCCCGCCGCAGAAATGACTCTCGACGCCCCGCAACTGCTCACTCACATCTCCTCCAGGCCCCGTCGGCGGCCACCAGCGCGTCCACGAGAGCCGGGTCCTTGAAGCGCTTCAGTTGCGTCTCTCGCACGAGTTCTGGGTCGCCGCCTTTGTCAGCGCGGAAGAGGTCCAAGTCGAGCACCATGGCGGCGAAGGAGAGCCGCCGCCGAAGCAGAGAGGGACCAAATGAGGAGCCCGAAGTGCGAGTCACTTCGGCAGCGAAAGGCGAGGCGGAAAGGACGGAGAGCCGAAGGGCGCCTGCGCGGTAGAGACGCAGAGGAAGGGAACTGCGCGCGCGCCTGAAGAAATTTTCCCTGCCTGGCCGTGGATGAGGGAGCTGAGTCCCAAGTACAGTAGCAGCTCCTTGCCAAGGGAACATCTGCTTGCAGAAATGCAACGCGAGCCGCTTTTACAGGCGGCTTTACGCTTTCTGTAGCGAAGGTTTCGGTAAAGCTTGGGAATGGACAAACTTAGGGATGGTTTCGTGAAAACTTATAAATTCTCCCTGACTTCAAACACTAGACCCCACACCGTCCGCGTAAATTGCCTCTGGTGGCGATTATGGCCGGGCAAGCTGAGTGGGGTGGCGCGCTGGTAAAACCCTTCGCAGTTTAAAATCCTTTTTCTTGGAGGATGTTTTATTGACTACTAGCTTATGACCCGGCCTTGCCCGGGTGTATATTTTGGGGAATGCCATCCTGCTCCCTCCCTCCCTCCCTCCCTCGTCTTCCCCTCCATCTTCCTTCCTTCCTTCCTTTTTCGTTATTTCTTCTCTCATTCCCTCGTGTCCCTCCTCTG
>JANHFQ010001452.1:25546-39541 GCA_032468035.1 Aparallactus werneri
TAATGTATTTTTCCCTCTGTGTTAAAATACCAATCTTTTGGCACAGGAATCTGGAAGTTTTCTTAATAAAGGCAAAAGCTTGCTACTTTTTAAATCAATGATTACCATAAAAGAAAAACCTGAATCCCTTCGATTTGTTTTTTTAATACTATGATACGATCTTAATAAGAACTTTTATAATGAGGCTTATGCAAACTGCAAATAAAACATTTGCCATCAATGTATCAAATGGCCTGAGTGTGAGCTTCTTTGCAGCATGTGTGCATTCATATATTTCTTCTTTCCCATTTAATACAGAGTTCTCTTTTTCCCCTCTTTAATCTGTCTTGGTTTTTCTTTGAACTCTCTCACTTTTATTTCTGGATGCCTTTGAAACTGTCCAAAATTCCCCAGCTGTTACACTGAACAGCAGCTGGTGGCTGGGTGCGTATCTGCCTGTGAGGGTTTTTCTCTGTTGTGACAAGAATCCAAATTGTCTAATCTTTTGGGACGCTTGCTGAAAGCATCTTGCATTTGGACTTGCCCTGGAATGCCGTTTGGAATTGAACAGTAGAAACGACTTCTTCCAGGTCTTCCCTCCGAACACAAGCGCTGCTAGTCATCTTCCATGCACATCTTGGAAGGGCTTGTTTGTCCTGCAGATTAGAAGAGAAAAAAATAATCCTGGACTTCTTCTGATGAATTGGAGCAATTCCTTCTATTGCTTGCATTTTGATATTTCAGTGCAGACGAGAGGACTTTTCTTCTGCCAAAGCCGAGAGAGACACAGAATTAGCTTTCATTTCCCGATTTCTGAGTTACTAAGCTCTCCTGTTGCCAGCCATGTAAATGCTGCCTTCCAGCTGCTCTGACAGAGGGGAAGCAGAACCTTTTGTTTCTTAATGGCTCTTTGGCTCTCTCGCTTTCTCAATACTTTATTTACCTTTTATCTCTCATTTATTGAGACTTGCGGTATTATAAACCACAAACCAGGTTCAAATTTAAATGCAAATTGAGCTTGCTGATACAAGTCCATGATCACTAGTTGAAGGGCTGCGGTTAAAACTCTGTGCCGCATAGAAGAGGGAGATGCTTCTACTGTCTGAAGTACAGATAGTCCTCAACTTACGACAGTTCATTTAGTGACCGTTCACAGTTATAACAGCACTGAAAAAGTGATTTATCATTTTTCACACTTGTGACCGTTGTAGCATCCCCAAATTCACATGATCAAAATTCAGATGCTTAGCAAAGTTCTGACCAGCAAAGTTAATGGGGAAGCCAGACTCACTTAACAACCGTCGCTAATTATACCATTGCAGTGATTCGCTGAACAATTGTTGCAGGAAAGGTCATAAAATGGGGCAAAGCTTACTTTTAAAAATGTCTCACTTAACAACATAAATTTTGGGGTCAAGATTTGGGGTCAATTTTGTGGTTGTAAGTCGAGGACTACCTATATTATACAGCTTATTAATTGGGCACGTGGTAATTTGAAATGACCTTCACCCAAGGAGATGGCGCCTGTGGCTGTTTCCACTTCTGACAGTTGGAGAGCTCAGGACTTAGGATTGTAAATTGTCTTCTCAATTTAAAGTTCTGTGGAATATCAAAACGCAGCGGCCTGGGTTGTGTATGAGGCTGAGCTGTGGTTTTTTAAGGCATGGCTTATTAAATAGAACACAATTGTTTACGAGGGTTCATGTTCTCTGGAAATTGTGCGCTCATTTGCATCCATGCAATAGGCTGAGAATTGAAGATCTCCATTTATTTCAGAGCAGCCAATTATGAATGCATGGGCCTTGAATTTACCTGCAACTATGTGAACAAAATAATCCAGCATGTTATTTGAAAACTTGTTTCATTGATATATTTGGTGTTTGAAACTTTAATATACAGGTGCTAACGTTCTTTTGGAGAGTTTAGGTTAGGGCAGGGATTCTCACACTGAATCAGGACTCCCCCAAAAGGGATGAGAGTGATCACATTTCATTTTAAAGTCAGAAATAAGACACGCGGGCTAAGTGGGAGCAGGGCTGGGGCTGGCTCTGGGCTTGGTCCCCAGTTCTGCCTATGCAATTAGTGAGATGGTTTGTAGTATCTCAGAGTTTGAAGACTTCTGGGGATATATAGAAATTAAAGTCAGAGTGGGACACTTGACCACAGCTGCCTGGCCCCTCCGGGCCTCCCCCCTCCCAACGCCAGCTGACCCAATGAGCTTGTCCCTCTCCCACCACTCCTCCCTTCTCCGCTCCTCCCCCACCACGATTCACTGTGGGACAAATTGCCCCATCCGATATGCCACGTGAGACAAATAGCCATGCATCCTGGCAGCCAATCCATGCGCTCTGCCTTCCCACTGGACCTGGTGCCCAGAGAAGGCACCAGGTGAGATTGCCAGCAGCCTGGAGTGCCGGCTAACTGCAGAAAAGGCTTCCTTCCTAGGCCCTGCTGAACAACATGCCTCTTACGGCAGACCTCACGGGATGCATAGATGCATCTGAGGAGAGACATGCCAAATGTCAAATATCCCAGTCCTGGGCAATATAGAGCTTTAAAGGTTACAATCAATATTTGAATTGGACCTGGAAGCAAACTGGAAACTATGTGCAACTTGCACAGCAAGGTACATGTGCAAGTTGGAGCACATGCAACTGCATGCCGCTGCTGCTGCTGCATTTTGCACCAATTGAAGCTTCTGGATACTCTTCAAGGGCAGCTCCATGTAGGGCACATTACAGTACACCAATTGTTAGACAGTAGTCCAATTGTTGCATTATTGTTAGAATTAAGGCTGAGATTATACTTAACTAAACAGCTGGATTACCAAATAAAAACATTTTAAAATGTGCCTCTACTTAAGTTATTGCTTTTTTACATTGGTATGCTTGAGGCAATACTTTTTGTAATATAAAATGCAATAGTACAAAATAATACAAAGCCAAAAAAAGGTTTTAAAAGCCCCTAAGATCACCAATCCAGTGTACTGATCTTGCTTCTTCCTTCTTTGTCATCCAAACGTGGATCTTCTGTTTATCCACTGCAAAGTCAGGGCTCCAATGAGATCCAGCTTGGAACTAGGCTGAGCATCTCTCTCTTCTTCCCTAAAGCCATTTTTCCCCACCTGCTTCTGCAGCAAGCAAGCAGTGAACAGGTTTCAGCTCAGTTTTTCCCCTTTCCCTAATTTAAACTTGAAATGGAATGTTTCACAACTCCTCTGACTTGATAGTATTCTAGGACTGACGTAATCTGTTGTGTGGTTTATGTTAGCTCAATTATTGGTGACATTTTTTCCTTCAAGCTCTGGAACTTACTTCCTTGCATGTTTGTTAGCTTCCCTTGAGTTGAATGGGAACTGTTCTTCTTGGCTTAGAGCATTGCTAACATGTAAGCTAGCTTTGGCGGTTGGGGAAGGACATACAATATACATATTTATTTGGGGAAAAACATTTCTTTCTCTTTGTTCCTTTTCTTTCAGTGCACAGCAAAGGAGCACCCAGGCAAATAAGAAAAGAGCCATTCCAAATCAGGTACCGATTCGTTTCTCTCTCAGCAGATTGTGCTGTCCGTTGGGCACATTAATATGTGTAGTTTCAGAAAATTGAATAGGCTTGTGAGCATAGCACTGCGTAATGCAGAAGGTAATGCTCTTTCCTTATATCATCTGAAAATAGAAAATGACATGGAAGCAGATCCAGTTACAAAATGCCCTCCAGGAAGTTTTTTCTGTATGTGCTGATTTAGATTGAAGCTGTTTCTCCAAAGTGCATTTCCAGTTTCTTTGGGAAATAATCAGAAAATGATGATAGTTAGATAGAAATAAATAGAGAAAATAAATAATGCTACCATAACATTCCTTTGAGAATTTGTCAGACTTGAGGGCCAAGATTGGCAATTTAACGTTGCATGATGGTTAGTCAATATACAATGCACAGTACCAACATATATTGATTCTTGTTGGGAAAGGATGTAATGAAACATTAACACTGTACAGTTAAAATTAATAGCATGTAACTTTTTTTCTTTTACTGTTTTTTCTACTTTACTTTTATTTTCCCACCATTTTTATGCTTCTGCTTCCCCTTTCCCTCTCTACTCAATTTATTTTTTTTTCTTCACTGTTTTGTCCCCTCATTCTGCTTTTTCTTATTTTGCCTGCACAACTAATTTTGCCAACCTCTAAAGGGTGAGATCCTGGTAAGTACTTGTATAATATGCTAGTGACTGATACTTAAAACTTGGTGATGGAGATTTTCTTTCATAACAAAAATCCCCAAATAGGCCATCTCACCGCCACAAACATTGTGCACTTAATTGTACAGAAAAGCAAGTGTCTCCCAAAAGTGTTCCAGGAGATCCAGACACGGGAACTGCAGGGTAGCCTGAAGCCTGGCTGCCAGTGCTAACTTTGTGGGCCAAGAATGTGGCTTTTCATAGTCTTTCTCTCTGGGATGCTGAAGGGCCTACACCTTTTGTCTGAAAGGGCTTCCTACCTGAGCAGGGGATTGCACCGGAAGACCTCCGAGGCCCTTCCCCACTCCCCACTCCCATTCCATTGAAAACGGAATAGGAAAGTGTGCTCATGGGGAAAACCCCTCTTTCTGCATGTTTTAGCTCTTCATCTTCTTCTGGTGAGGGCCGTTGATATGATGGGATGTCAACACATAATGCTATGCACCTCACTCACGCTTCACCAAATAGGGCTTCATGTCTCAGTTCCTAAGTATTTCTAATTTTTAATTTAAGAATGGGAACAAGAAGTGAAAAAGTAGTTCAGGGTGGAAACTAAGGGTGCCGGTGAATCCTGACTGGTATTTGCAGTGTTACTAATTCTGTTAGATGGAATTTTTCTTACGATATCCCTAGTTGCAGCTTAAATTGACCTTCTTGAAAATATCTCAGAATCCATGTTGTAATACATAATTAGAATATAATACATGATTCAGTTGCTCTTTGAGTATTAACTTCAGGCAAGCACAGGGAATGGCGTAAGGAGCAGTGCAAAGAAAACAACAACACGTACAGTAACTGTGTGAGGTATTGGGCCCCAAGGCTTAAACTGATGGTTGGTAGGATCGTCTAGCTGATCTTTGGGAAATGCATCGCATGAGGCTTCTTTGTAAAAGGAGACCTGATTCTTCCAATATTCTAGTCACAAGGGACTTGAGCATTGGCTGCACTTGCTTGGCTTGCATCCTCTGCTTACTTACCATTTGAAGAAACAGCTTCAAATGGTCCCGGTCAGAAGTATTGTTTCTATATCTCCCCTGCTTCTGGAATAATGACACTTCAGATTCAATGAATGCATAGGGTTTGCTTACAGTGACGATGGGCTCACAAGCACGCTATCCAGAAATGGAGTCTCCCTTGAGATGTAAATTTAGTTGTGAAAATTTAATTGGTTAGCTTAGATATTTCATGAGATACAAAGTTTTAATTGTCAATATTTCTGCATAAATATGACCTAAAACATGATCTGTTCTTCAACAGGTTCTGAAACTAAACGAAGAGAACCTTATTAAATAAATGAGTTAAAATATAGAAAGAGACTAGAATAACAGAGTCCAAACTCTGTACCAGGGGGGTCAAACTCAAGGCCCGCAGGCCGGATCAGGCCCGCAGGGTGCTTATGGGGCCGGCCTGGAAATATCAAAGGACTGGCCCGCGGCGCCTCTGGTGGCTAAAACGGACCCCCACGCCTCCTGCAGCACTGCTGGCCGAAAATGGGGCCGAAAACGGCTGGCAGAGTGCTGCAGGAGGCCATGGAGGGTGAAAACTAGGCGCCGGGAGGGGGTCGTGCGTAGACCCCCTGCGCCCATTTTGCCTGGCAGGGTGCGGCAGGAGGCATCTGTCCTCCTCCCCTCTCCCCCCCTGTTGGCGCACAGAGGAGAACTACGGAGGGCTGATCCGGCCCTCGAAGTAACCCAGCCTGACCCCTCTGCTCTGTGCCATTTCACCCAGTCTCCAGTCTCGGAATACCCAGAACTTCTGAAGGCAAGCCGTTCCACTGGCTTACCATTTTCTTCCCTATTTTAATTTGAATTCTTAGTCTGTCTTTTACAGTTCTGTTTTTGGTAGGTTGGGCTATCGTTTCTTTTTGCGTGAAGCAAATGCAAAGAAAGAATTAAATAGCTCTGCTTTCTCCTTGCTCCTGTCACCTCTTTGTCATTTTCTTCCATTAGTAGACTGATTGTTTCTTTGACTTTTTTTCTTGTTTTTTTTTATATTAAAAGAAACATTTTAATTATTTTTGACATTTGATGCGAGTCTGAGTTCATTCTGAGCCTTAGCTTTCCTAACTTCATCTTTGTCGATTCGGGCTATATGCTGGTATTCTGCCTGAGTTGTAATGTCCCTGTTTCCACATTTTATACTTATCCTTTTTGTCTTTCAGTTTATCAAAGAGTTCTTTGTGCAGCCATTTGGTTTCTTCGTGGAATTCTTATTTTTCTTTTTCACTAGTATTGTGCTTGACTGGACTTTTATAATTACATTTTTCAGAATTTCTCAAGTTTGTTGAATTATTTTCCCTTTTAAGTTTTTCATCCATGAAATCCTTCCCAAGCTCTCTTGAAATCAACTCTTTTAAAGTCTAACATGTTTGTTTGTTTGTTCTATCACTTGTGTCTGTATTATACTGAATTCTAATGTGCATGGTTGCTGTTCATTCATTGAGGAAAATGTTCCAAAAGCTACCAAAACCCCCACTACCACCAAACCCTGATCTACAAAAGGGAAAAACGGATCTAGGAAATCAGCCTGACATCGATGCCTGGAAAAATCCTGGAAAAGACAATCAAATGGAGGATTTATGAACACCTAGAAACAACACGATAGTTCTAGGAGCCTTCAGGGGTTTGTTAAAAACAGATCATGCCAGATAAACTGTATTGCTTCTTTGATAAACTAACTAAATTAGTGCATCAGTGAAATACAGTGAACAGAGTATACTTGGATTTCAGTAAGACATTTGACAAAGTAGACCAGAACAAGCTGTGAGGTAATAATTCCTCACTGGGAGTGGCGGCTGGATTGATGGCAGACTCCAGCTCCCCCCCCCCCCCCAGCTTGCTCTCTATCCTCCTCCCATCTATCTTTTTGGTTATCATATTGATGTAGTCACGTTATGTTCTTTTTCATTGCTTGTTTTATTGTTTTATTTCTGTTTTTCATTTCTTCCTTTTGATTGCTGAAGCAGCCTAGAGTAGCCCCATAGTGAGATAGGTGTCAATTAAATTCAACAAACCTGGGCCTTGGGGTACCCCATTGCATGCCTCCCTCCATGTAGATGTCGTTCCATTGAGGACTATCCCCTGAGTGTAGTTGGTCAGTAAACTCTGAACCCATCTAGTGGTAGTACTTTTTATCCCACATTGTCTTGGGTCCAGTACTCTTCATAAATGACCCAGATGAGTGGATCGAAGGGGAACTCATCAAATTTTTAGATGACACCAAGCTGAGGGAACAGCCAGCACTTTAGAAGATAGGGTCCAGATCCAGAAGGATCTTGACAGGATTGAACACTGGGCCCTAATCAGCAAAATGCAGTTCAGTGGTAAGAAAAGTAAGGTTTTACAATTAGGCAGGAAAAAGCAAATGCGCAGATGTAGAATAGGTGGCTCAACATGGCAGCTGTGAGACGGATCTAAAAATCCTAGTGGGCAGCCACTTAAATGTGAGTCATCCGTCTGCTGCAGCTGCCAAGAGAAGCCAATGCGGTCCTAGGCTGTGTCAACAGGGGTACAGTATCACGGTCGTGTGAATTCTTTTGGTAGAACCACATTTTGAATACTGTGTCCAGTTTTGGTCACCACAAATCAAAAAAGGTATCGAAACCCTGGAAAGTGTGCAGAAAACAGCAGCAAAGATGATAAAAAGGCTACATTAGATGACAAACGGCTGAGGGAACTAGATACGCCTAGCCTTTCAGAGAGAAGGACTAGAGGGAACATGACCCTTGGTGGGCTGTCACACCGAAGGGATTGTCTGATTTTCTAGGGCTGGACAAGAAGTAATACCGAGAGGTGAAAACGTGTCCGAGAGAGATACAACCTAGAAGGAAAAAAACGTTTTGACAATGAGAGCGATCAACCCGTCAGTAGCTTTCCTCCTTGAAGCTGCGGGTGCTCCATCGCTGGAGGCTTTCCAAAATAGTCTTTGGCCGCATTTGACTGGGATGGCAAAAGACTCCCGCCTTGACCAGGGGATTGGACCAGGAGACTCAGGTCCCTTCCAGCCTCCCTGATTCTATAATTCTATGATTCTATATATTTATATGTGGCAAAAGTACATTGAATCTTTGCCTTCAAGAAGTGTTGTGCCCTTCTCGGGCAGCAATGTGCCAGTGAAATTTTCCAGTAATTGTTAATCAATCCCACGTGTCACCTCAGAGGAATTTTAGCCCGTTCCTCTTACAAGAAAGCTTCAATTAAAGGATATTGGTGGGCTCCCTTGCGTGAACGGCCCGCTTCAGACGGTCCCACGAAATCTCTGTAAGAAATAGGTCAGGACTTTTCAGTTGGCCATTCCAAAACATTAACTTTTTTCTGCAATTAGTGTGTGTTTGCGCTGTTGACTTGCTGCATGACCCGCTTCACGTTTCAAATCATATTTACACTGACATTTTCTTGCAGAATTTGCTGGTAAAATTCAGAATTGTAGTTCCACCAATGATGAAGCAGCACAAAAGTAGACTGGAGGCCCAAGCCAGCATGTTTCACAGATGGGATGAGGTTTTTATTTTGGAACATAGTGTTTTTTGACAGACAGTACTTTTCATTCAAGCCCCAAAGCTCTCTTGGTCCCATTTATTCACAGAACATTCTTCCAATAACCTCCGCGTGGCCTTTTGCAAACTGTAGATAGGCACCCTTCTTTTAGGGAGTAGTGCTTTTTCCTTGCAACCCTGACATATTCACCACGTTTGTTCGTGTTCTCCCAACAGAGGTCTCTTCAACACTGACATTCCCTGACACAAAAGAGGCCTTTAGTTACTTAAAAGTCATCTAGGCTTCTTTAAGATCTCCAAGAATATAAATGTTTTGCTCTTCTTGATCTTGGTTGGTCAGCCACTCCTGGGGAGGGTAACGATGGATGTTGAATTGCATCCATTTGTATACAATGTGCCTGACAGTAGACTGGTGGAGTCAAAACTCTTTGGAAATAGATTTAGAACATTTTCCAGCCTGGTGAGCATAAACAACTTTTAAAGAGATCCAGAGAAATCTTCTCTGTTTGAACCATGATGCATTCCCACATGCCTATATTGTGAAGATCAGACTTTGATAACACAAAGAATTATTTTGTTTAAGTAAGGCAGGACCTCCCACACTCATACCTGATTATTGATTGAAACATCTGACTCTGATTTCCCCTCCCAGTGAGCTGATAATCCATCTTGAATGCATTTGAGTCAATATAAAGGGAAAAAGAATGGCATTGCCATAGGTGTGTACTGCAGGCCACACAACCAAACGGAAGAAATAGTTAACTAAGGTATAATAGGAAGCACACCACAATAGTAATGGGGGACTTTAATTACCTTGACATCAACTGGGAGGCAAACTCTACACCTAGTGGAAGATCAAGCAGATTCCTGACGAACCTAGCATTCAACTTTGTCTCACAAAAGATAGGGAAGGGAACAGGGTCAGCATTACTGAACTGAATTCTCACTAACGGAGCTGAAATGTTGAGCTGATTTCAATAAACTTAGAACTTGAGAAGGATTCCATGGATGAGAATTCTCAAGGGGAAAACAACCCAAGAAGCTTGTGAAACATAAAGTACAGTTATAAAAGCCCAGTCTAGCACAATTCTAGTGAGGAAGAACTCTGATAAACTGAAAAGACAAAAAGGATAAGTATAAAAAGTGGAAACAGGGACATAAGATGTAACTAGGGCAGAATATCAGCAAATAGCCTGAATCTGCAAAGACAAAGCTAGGAAAGCTAAGGCTCAAAATGAACTAAGGCCACAAAAGCCAAAATAACAACAACAAAAAGCTACTTTCAACATGTAAAAAACAAACTCGAGGAAGCAGTTGGTCCATTAAACAGGAGAAACAGGCAAGAAGCTGACGAGCAGCAGATTGAAAGCAGAACTGCTTAACTCATTTTTTGCATCTGTCTTTACACAAAAGGAAAAAAAAATCTCATGTAAAATATAAATAAGGAATGCTAGTCAAAATAAGCAAGAAAATGGTAAGAGAACACCTATCCACTCTATATGAGTTCAAATCAGCAGGACCAGATGGATTACACCCCAGGGTTCTGAAGGAATTGACAGATGAGATCTCAGAACTACTGACCCATACCTTGCAAAGATCCTAGAGCACCGAGGAACTGCCAGATGGCTGAAAAAGAGCGGAGGTGGTTCCCATCTGCCTGACATCAATACCTGGAAAGATTCTGGAAAAGATAAGCAACAAATCTGTGAACACCTAGAGCCAAACAAAGTCATAAGCAGAAGCCAACATGGATTTGTCAAAAACAGATCATGCCAAATAAATCTTATTGCGTTCCTTGACAAAAGACAAAATTAGTGGACCAGTGAAATTAGTGGACCAGTGAAATTATTTAATTGGACATACAGAATCAGAATACAGCTGGAAGGGACCTTGGAGGTCTTCTAGTGCAGCCCAAGCAGAAATCCTATACCCATGATGGCGAACATATGCCACGCGTGCTGGAAGTGACACTCAGAGCTATCTCTCCGGGCACTCCAGCCATCGCCTGTTGCTCTTCCGGGTCCTGGCAGGTGTGGAATCAGCTGGACTTCGCGTGCGGGAAGCACCGGAAACTGGAAGAGCAGCACCTCCCCCCACGCACCAGTCAGCTAATCTTCATGCATGCATGTGTGCCAGCCAGCTGATCTTTATGCATGCAGCAACTCCCCCAGCACACATGTGCGCACCAGCCAGTGGTCTTCGTGTGCGGGAGCGCTGGAAATCGGAAGAGCAGCAGCTCCCCCGGCACGCATGCTCGCACTGGCCGGCTGATCTTCTTGCATGGATGTGCACCAGCCAGCTGGTCTTCTTGCATGCATGTGCGCCAGCCAGCTGGTCTTTGCATGCGGGAGTGCCAGAAATTGGAAGAGCAGCAGTTCCCCTGGTGCGCCTGTGTGCACCGGCAGCTGATCTTCATGCATGGGAGAGAGCCGGAAACAGGAAGAGCAGCTCCCTGTAGCGCCTGCGCGCACCGGCCAGTTGGTCTTGGCGCATGCATGTGCATTAGAAACTGGAAGACCAGGTGGCTGGCACACATGTGCGCACTGGGAAGCTAAGCTTCCATTTTCCAATGCTCCTGCACACACGTGTCAGGGAGCCACTCTTCTGATTTCCGGCGTGTGCGCACACTCCTATTTTGGCACTTGTTGCCGAAAAGGTTAGCCACCACTGTCCTATAGTAGCGTTTCAGACAACTGACTCTCTAGGTGACATCCAAGTGACATCAGTAAGGCATTTGATAAAGTTGACCACAACCTATTACTTCATAAGATAGAAAAATGTGGGTTTTGTGACCACACTTATATATTTATTTATTTAAATTAAATTAAATTTGCATGCCGCCCACTCCCGGAGCTACGTGCTCAATCTTCGACCTCCAAGTTTCAATGACTCACTGACCCCAGGCCTGCTGAGGTCCCAGGTTTTGGTGGCTCGATGGAAGGTCGGCAGGTCATGGATAACCCGGATTCCAGGGGGCAGCTGACTCCAGAGGGCCGGAGCGGCCACAGAGAAGGCTCTCTGCTGAGGACCCGCCAGCCGGCATTGTTTAGCCAACGGGACCTGGAGGAGGCCGACTGTGGGCTCTCACAGGGCAGCGGGAGGAAGGCGGCAGAAGGCGGTCCCGCAGGTAACCTGGTCCTAAGCCATGAAGGGCTTTAAAGGTTATGACCAGCATTTTGAATTGCACCTGGAAGCCCACTGGGAGCCAGTGCAGCTCGCACAAGATAGCTGGGAGCCGGGTACCTCTGAAATACCCCGCGTGGCTGCATTCTGGACCAGCTGAAGCCTCCGAATGTTCTTCAAAGGCAGCCCCAAGTAGAGCGCATTGCAGTAATCTAAACATTTATGTCAATGCTTCTACCTGCGCTCCCTTCTACATGCTTGACAAGCAAAATGCATAAAAGTCACGGTGGCCTCCTCCCGCAAAAAGGGACTGGCTCCCTAGGGGTGGAGCTCTCGCCTCACAACCGGGAGGTGGTGAGCTTGGTTCTAGGTAGAGGCAGAGGCAGGGGAAGGGTCTCCTGCTTGGGCAGGGGTTGGACTAGATGACCTACAAGCAGTGGTGGGAAAACTCAAAGGGGGATTAATGTTACACGTAGAATTGACTTTATTTCCCTTACATTCTGGGAACTCTCTACTGCAAACCCGGCTTGTGAAGGTGAAATGGGCACAGCAGGCGAGCCTATATGGGGCAGACCCCCATCCTTGGCCATCTCTCCCAGAGCCCCATAAGCATCCCTTATCTGGCCTGTAATGGGATTCTAATTTCATTGGGACACCTACTTGCGCAGGCTCTGGCTAGTTGCTATTAATAACCGCAGTTAGGTTTTGTAATATTACACTCTACCTAGGCTGACATTTTGAAATTAAAATCTTGGCAGTATCCAGCTGTGTACAAATATAGTATAATTAATACATTTTTCCCCCAAAGAGGGAGGGGGAAGCGATCACTTTTAACTGTGCACATGTGGCATGGGGACTCTTCCGGGTAAAAGGGAGTGAAATAATATGGTAATTGGGTTTCAGTCAAGCCATTTTGAGGACCCAGATTGTTGGGGGGAATATACTGACTCTGTAAACCGCTTAGAGAGGGTTGGAAAGCACTGTGAAGCGGTATATAAGTCTAAGTATTATTATTATAAGAAGGACAGCACAGCAAACAAGATAACTATGCTGGATTTTTATTATTATTAGTATTAGTATTATATATGTACAATGACAATAAAGTCTTAACTAACTTCAAATTGCCTACATTGCAACTCCCAGAATTCCCCAGCCAGCATGTTTTAATGGAACAAAACAACCAGCCAACACAACCACAAATTTTTGTGTTTCTTTTTTCCTTTTAGATGCTGAGCAAAAAGACGACAAAACCCCCCAGGAAAAAGGAGAGTCGCCGGTCCAGCATGGTGGATATCGGCTCCGTTCAAGACCCGTATCCTCTCTCAAGATGGGAGAATGTGGCAGTGGTCCCTAGTGGTCAGACAATAAGGGAGTC
The DNA here is from genome assembly GCA_032468035.1 of Aparallactus werneri. Taxonomy (NCBI): domain Eukaryota; kingdom Metazoa; phylum Chordata; class Lepidosauria; order Squamata; family Lamprophiidae; genus Aparallactus; species Aparallactus werneri. Next base: position 38,752 of record JANHFQ010001452.1, read on the forward strand.
CTCAATTTAGGACCATACTGGAGCTCAAAATTCCTATTGTTCAGCAAGATGCTTGCTAAGTGAACTTTACCTCATTTTACGGTCTTTCTTGTTGTAGTTGTTTAGTGGAATCCCTGCCGATAAGTTATTAGTCTTATTTTTTTATTTAAAATAGTCTTATTATTTTAATTCAGGGTTTTTATTTCATTTATTTTTAATTGTATATTTACCCATGTATTTTATTTTACCCTGTAAGCCGCCCCGAGTCTTCGGAGAGGGGCGGAGTATAAATTTGATTAAAATAAAATAAAATAAATAGTCACACGGTCGTTAAGTGAATCTGACTTCCCCATTGACTTTGCTTGTCAGAAGGTCGCAAAAGGGGATCAACTGACCCAGAGGCACTGCAACCGTCATAAGTACAAGTCAGTTGCCCAGCGTCTGAATTTTGATCACGTGACCGGATGCTGCAACCGTCATAAAAATGATCCTAAGTCACTTATTTTCAGTGCTGTTATAACTTCAAACAGCCCCTCAGTGAGTGGTTATAAGTCGAGGACAACCTGTACATGGGGAATAATAAACAACATTTGATATTTTAGAGCATAGAACAATAGTCAGAGGTGACCTCGGAGGTCATCTAGTCCAGCGGTTCTCAACCTGGGGGTCGGGACCCCTTTGGGGGTTCGAACGACCCTTTTACAGGGGTCGCCAAAGACCCCAGGAAAATACCGTAAATTTATATATTCGAAGGACCTGGAGGAAAGAGCCAGTTGAAGTCCACCATTTCCCCCTCACTCCAGTCCAACAT